>CAUHTR010000427.1:0-135820 GCA_959609185.1 Schmidtea polychroa | reverse complement strand
AGAATTATTGTAGAATGCAATGTAAAAATAATTTGTATTTGAATATAATATTTTATCGATTCTTCTGGGATTATTGATTTCTTGAAATTTAAATAGTTCATTTTGCAAAATTATTGATAATGACAGGAACTGTCGAAATATAGCGTAAAACTTTTATTTCAGTGATGTTTTCTAATAATAATAGTAAAATAATAATTATTATTATTGCAGTTATTATCATTTTAGTAAATATTAATAAATATACAATAAATTTGCTTTTGGAACGAATTATTATGAATACGTAATTGAAAGGAAACGGTTGAATCTTATATCTTAACTATAGAAAACGATTAGTTTTCATTCAAACCAAATACGTGAAAAATATAATGAAAAATTTTTTTGGTTAAACAAACTAAAGCATTGAAAATTTTATGTTTTAATTTCTCAGAAAAAAATAAAAATATATAATTTTTAGAACATCTAAAATTCAATAAATTCAAATCAATAGCATTGAAACAAATCCAATCCGACAAAATTGCACAAGATCATTGCAATTGTATTTACCGAAATTGTCAAACCTATAACTGATCCCCTCATCTGTCCCGTCATTGGGAAACGAAAAGGCTTCAAAGTTGACATGATAATTGGTCGATTGCAATTGGTCCAACGATTGATCGACATTAATCAATATGCAAACACAACCGACCAATCACAGCTCGAACAGCAAAATGAGGCTCTAATTGAATTCAACAGTAGCTCTGATTTAATTGTCATCAACTTTACAAATTGTTGAGTGCCTGTTCTACTCGATTTTCAAATAAGTAGTGAGTTTTATTAAATTTGTTTTATTACACTATATTTACCGATCAGTTTTGTTTTATTAGTTTCTTTTATTATATTATTTATTTCTTATGCGAAGTGTTTCTATAATTTCTAGTAAGTTAAGCTAAATTTAGTTGTAAATAATAATTTTAATAATAATAATAATAATAATAATAATAATAATAATAATAATAATAATAATAATAACATATAGTATAGTTTTCCTCAAAAAGGAAAAAATGGTGCAAAGCTTCATTGAAATAAACTTCAATATATCTCTCATTTCCTAGAATTCTAGACCGATTTGATGGGAATTTGAAAACAAAAATATCTGATTCCTAGTAATAAAATTAACAGTTTCCTATTAGCCACGAATCGAGGAAACGGGTTTCCCTGTTATCGAATTGCTGGCAAATCAGGTTATTTGAGACATCTCTTTGAGTCATACCCAAAAATGATAATGCTAATTATATTATTTATATTCATTTTGTTTTAATGAAAAAGAAATTTGATTCTCTACTATTGTCAATAAATGTCTCAATGAAATCAAATGTTTCAACGAAAGATAGAATTGAATAATAGAATTGAATTTACCACTCACACTGGAATGACGTGCTACGCAAGTCAACTGATATCTGTACCCAATGTAGATATGATATGCATATCACGTCGTATGATCTTTCTAAGCTGACAGTTCTATCAACAAATTATATATTGTATAGCATACAACATCAATTAAAATAACATTTATTCGTTGCTAATTGCTTTGGACTGGTTCTTCACGCATGCATGTTATTTAATTGTCAGTGTAAGTCAGGAGTGGCCAACCGGCGGCCTGAGGGCCGTTTGCGGCCCGCATGCTTTAATATTTTGAAAATATAATAAAAACTTTTTAAAATATGATATAATACAAAAAATGTAATAAATGCAACACAAAGAATATATAGTTAATAATTACAATACAAACTATAAAAATTTTTATCAAAAAAACGAAACCTAACCAATAAATTAAAAAGGTAAATTGCATAATTTAATAACTGTGTTACTTTTGTTGATCGTCAATTTACGGTGCATATATCATATTGCTTCCAGATAATTAATAATCGTGCAAACTTTGTTTATTTCATATACAGTGTATTTTAAAATTTGTTGTCTCAGACCCCACTACGGGCTATTACTGCGCTTCTCCTGTTCCTTAGTTGGAATTAGCACAGAAGCATTAGTTAAAAATTTACGCCTTTCAAACCTGCGGCCGCCGCATTATTCAAAAATATTGTAATGGCCCTTTTACCAAAAAGGTTGGCCACCCCTGACCTAGATAATAAAATTTTTTATTATTTTGGAATTTGGAATTTTCCTGGTGTCGTTGATACCTATTGAGTCTTGTCCTACGTGGTTGCGATTAATCACCCTAACCACTTACACTGATTAAAGAATGGATAGTCCTGTTAGGAGATATACAGTGCTCCATGTTAGTTTATTTCACTGACCTTAATTTTATCTATCCTTAATAACATTCAATCATTAAAAACATTAAGCATTCAACGCTCTGAAATCTTTAATAATGATATCCCAATCAAATTAATACAAAATTAGTAACATGAATCGGGGAAAAGTAAAAAGTAAAGATAATTTTTTATGCTATTTAAATAGAAGAAGTCTAGCTCGAAGGAAAGATCCAAATAGATTTATAATGTAATTTCAAAATTTGGAATATTGCTCAGAAAGGTGGTTTTCTCAATTAACCATTATCGTATCAGTAGTACCGTATTTTCCCGCATATAGCCCGTATACGCAGATAACCCGCACGCTCATATACCCTGCGGGTTTTTAAATTTTGTGTAAAAATTAAGCAATATAGTAAAATAACCAATACGTGTAAAAAGGTTTGATATAGGCCGCACCCTCCCCCGCGGGATATGTAAAATTCGGTATAAACTGCGGGTAAGATGCGGGAAAATACGGTAGTCTTTGGTCCATAGTCGTGACTTTGGATTTTCTTTTGAATACCAAAGTAGATCGGTCTGCTGTGTATGAATCCCTGCGCAAGCCTGCCGGCAAATCTTATTTAAGATTAGCAAAATCAGCTGGAATAATGGCGAATGGTGTGGTAATGCAAAATGTCTGTAGATCACAAAAATGAATCCTTACACCTAAAAGATTACCGATTCCAGCTTTAAAGTTTGGAACTGGTAATTCTTTCTAATTCTTATATAAAAAGTATTATATTAAAAATTTATAATTATGCCATAACCAATGTATCAAAATATTAGAGCAATATAAATATTTATATAAAGAGGAAAATTCGATATTTAATCATCACCTTATTATGACGCACTAGTTCTGAGGATATGCAATATAAATAATAAATAATTATTTTTTTCTTTTTAGTTCATTTCAATAAAATTATGTTTTTAAAATTTGCAAATTTAAAAATAAATTAGAAATAAATTAAAGAATAAATTACTTAAGAATAAAGGTTTGTCATCATTAGGGCAACGCCAAAGTTACAAACATTTTGGATTAGAAATTACAAAAGTTGCACGTATAAATGTTTAAGACTAATTTTAAATTAACTTATATTTAAACCACAAATTATTCAACCATATTCAATCATGAAACTCCTCATTATTTTCTAGGCTGTTCGTTTTATATGGCGACGCATTAAAATAGACAGTACAATATTTGATAATATTTCCTCCGCAAAAATTTGTGTCATTTTAACCAGCTCGAGCACCTACTTATTATGATGGATGGAGGTTAATGAATATCAACAAAAAGAGGAATACAACTGATAAAAATGCATCGATAGCTTCCTCTATAAAATTTTCACCTGTGTCTATAAAAATGACTGCTTTAGATTATTGTCATTTTTATTTGACAGAATAACTTCTTTGTACTTTTGACTATCCCTATGTTTGTCAACGGTTGGTTTATGGCAGCAATAGGCACTTTTATTATATAGAATGCAATATAGACTATACTATTCACTCCAGTAATAAACTCTTTCTTATTTTGTCTTACGTATTTTGCTTGGTTTGAGGTTTTTGATTTTGAATTGGATTTCATATGGTTAAAATTAAAACAAATGAAATAAAATAAAACAAGAAAACGATTGAAGATTTAAAATATTGCAAAATAGTTGAATTTTTTCATAAAAGTTGCGAAAAGTTGCGTTGAGTTGCACTAGTCATCACTTCATTAAATTCTTTGCTAATTAAGAATTAATATGGCATTCTAATTACAAAATTCAGCTGAAAAAATGTTTGACAAATGTTTGAATGTTCATTTTGGACCTCATTTAGGTTTCAAAATAGGGATTAGATTTTAGGCATTTCAAAATATTGTAATAATCAAGTTAAATTAAAAATTTTCATAACTTAGCTAAATAATTAAATTGCGCAGATAAGTCGCATTTATATATTTTTTAAAAATCACTTCACATTTTTTCTAAAAAAATTTGACTTTATTTTCAGATAAGCCGCTGCTTATCTGCGCGATTTAGGGTAATTTAATATTTTGTGAGTAATATATGGAAATGAAAATTGTGAATAACATGTTAACTATTATTAACTATTATTAAGTAACTATAATTATAATATAAATCTTTAATATAAAATAGAAAATGTTTGCGCAATAAATTGTTTGATGTTTTCTTGCTCAATATATTGTTATCGTAAAAAACTCCTCTTTGTTTAAATATTGCCGATAATAATAACTTTTAAAGGAATACAATAAATACTAAAGTAATGCAGTCTAGCAGATATGAAATTAACAGATATGGTCTTATGGAAGTCTAAGACTCATAGTTTTCTCCCTAAATAAAACAATCTAAATTTACAACTAAACCAACTCAATTAATTTTCATATTTAATACTATTCATGCTTTGCAATACAATAATTAATATATACATATTTTCCTACATGTCATATATATATATATATATATATATATATATATATTATATATATATATATATATATATATATATATATATATATATATATATATATAATTTTCCTCTAAATTTAACTTACCGTATACCATTTCTTATACCATAGTTTTTTTAGTGGTTTTGTTAAAATACTTCGGTAATATGAGGGTCTGGATTATGCGTGAAACAGAATTTACAGTTTTATTAATAATAATAGTGGTTTGTAATGTATAAAAAATAAAAAATAAAATGACAGATATAAGAGAAGACACAAAATATTGAATTTCCTATAATCTACCAATGGGCAAAACGATGTATAATTCTATAATTTATAATTTATTAATATGACCTTGACATTTAAAAGCATTACCTTTTCATTTAATAGTGTTAACTTCTATTTTAGTGTTTTATTTTAATTTGATTATGTTAATTTGATCGTTTGTTATTAGTTTGTATTTAATGTACATTTTATTAAAGCTTAATTATGTCTCGTTTTATTGTTTATGACTATTTCATAACCAAATTTGTAATAATTATTACAAAATAACATCAAATGATAATGAGAAATAAATTCTATTCAATTTCAAGGTCATGCTAATAAATTAAAAATTGCATTTTTAATAATTTATTATTATAAAAAAAATTTAAAATAACGAAAAATCTGAAAATATTTTCGTCAGGATTTTTCCTTCTAATGAAGGTTTAATAGTTTGGAACTCCAACTGATTTGTTTTAATTACAACTCTTGACAACTAAATTTTAGGAAAAGTTTATCAATTATATATTTATGAAAATATTCTCTCAAATTATGAAAATATTTGAATAAATATTTCATTTATTGTTATTTAGAAATTTTAGTTATATTTATAATTCAAAAAAATATTTCAAAATAATTTAAAAAATAAAATATTTAATTGTTAAATGATTAATTTTTTTCAAATTTCACCACTGATTTCTTTTCCATTGACATTGTATTTATTAAATGATTAAGATTAAAGTTATTTAATATTCAAGAAAAATTATCTAACAATTTCAAAAATTTTATTTTTAAATCATACTTTAAGACTAATTGTTATTCGCTTTTTGTGACTACGTTGACCCGGTTTCCATTTATTCAAGAGCTATTTCAATACATTAATAAGTTATTAAAATTCTTTTCTTTATTTTTATGCTTTCGATATCCTTTCGTACCTATCGTGACTATGAAATACATTATAATTGATAACGTCCAGATTTTATTGAGTATAAAATTGTGATGTCGCGATCTGAATTCCATCTGATGGTAATAATGATTTGACTGCGATTATAGTTCCGGATGAAAAGTTGCTTCTGAATTATTGGTATAAATTTTATTGCTGCGCTTCATCTCTTATTATTCTTCTTCTTACTATTTATTTCGAACGTAAGTTTTTTGTTTCTTATTCTGATTATTTAAACAAGTGTTTTTTTAATACTTTTATTTTCTATATAATACTTTTTAGTATATTATAATATCTATATAAATAAATATGTAAATATGAATAAAGTTGAGGCACTATAGTACCATTTCGGTAACGAGGAATTTCCAATTTGATCATTTTCTGATTGATAGAATACGAATTATTTTTTAAAAATTTGATAGATTCCTAATTTGACCTGTTTTTGTTGAAATTCAAAACGATGATTGACATAGAAACACAAAAAATACATTTAAAAATATAAAAAATACGACTAACTATAGGATGTAATAAAAAATCTACCAAGATGAAATCTTACCATGCGGTTCTTGATTATATCTTACAAAAGAATGCAACACAAATTGAAACGCCTAAAATTGAATAAGGATTTTTTATTTAGGACAATACAATAAAATTTGATTCCGCAGTAAAAAGCAACCAGATTTTTTGAAAACAAAAAAGTGAATATCATTGCATTTGTAGGTTTGATTGTATTTCAGTCTAGAAAAATAATAATAAATTCCATCGAATTAAACATATTTTTAAATATTCCAGGTGCTTAAATTTTTGAAACTTAATTAATAAAACTTATTATAAATTTAAATTAAATGTTCATTTGAAACAATATGATTTGTAAAATTAGTAATAACTACTATGATTATTTGACAACATTTCAAATCAATAAGTTAAATTTAATTAAAAATAAGTCGATAAATAATGTCAATTTACAGATAGCATTGAAATAGAAATGTCATGTTGTCTATTACAAATAAAAATTATAGTAATATTTAAAATTTTCCATATCGAATATTAACATAATAATAAATGGATTTTAACTTTTATTATGTTATTGATAAAATATTCAGTCATCCTTTGATTATTTTTTCATATTTTGTTGTCTCTAGACTGAAATAAACAAACCTTTTCACTTTGTACAAATTGATTGAAATTATTCAGATTATTTTCTAGATATATGAAGGTTTAGGATAAACTTCTACCCCAGCATTTTCTAATATTCCGTTGCAGTTCATCCTCTGGCCGATAGACCGGGTAACCAGTGGAGCCCCTATGTTAAAAATTTTAAGACTCTTTAAAAATGTTTTCAGAGTTTTTATTTCCAAAATCAAAAACATACTCAATTTAAAAAATAAAAATTGTATTTACATAAATAAAAAATTTATTCATTTTAAGAAAAAAGTTTAATTCAATAACAAAACTATTAAAATACGTTTAAAAATATTGAAAATTATGTATATTAATTAAAACAAAAATGAGTTATTTAATATATTCACACATGCCCCCAATTCTTCTGGCTCCCTTGTACTAAGCGGGGTTAGTACAATGAATAAGATGACTCTGTCAGTAACATATCCATACTACAATGCTAGAGGAAATATTAAATAAATAACACGAATAAAATCTATCAGCATATAGGAAATAAAAAATAGAAAATAAAAATTACATTTTTTTCACCTGTTTATTAAATAATAAATCAAAATAGAAATGTAAATTCAATTTGAGATTCTCACTGGGAATTTGTGAATGAAATGTGATCGGAATTTTCCCATAGTTTTCAACTGGATCTTTTGATCCTCAGGCGTTTTGAGGCGCGGGAGAATTTCCCTTTTACTATGACTTCAATTAATAAAATGACTATTGCAATTTATTTTCTACAGGGTGCTCCACTACTTTTGTTCAGATTGACAGGAAGATAATGAAATTTATTTTTTAATTGAATTAATTGAATTGTCATTTCAATGGATAATTTGAAACACTTTAACCACAATTGTTAATTTTAATTTAAGGTTTAATAAAAACAAAAATAAAAATATAATAAAATTATAAATGATGATGATGATAATAATAATAATAATAATAATAATAATAATAATAATAATAATAATAATAATAATAATAATAATAATAATAATAATAATAATAATAATAATAATAATAATAATAATAATAATAATAATAATAATAATAATAATAATAAAAATAATAAATAATAATAATAATAAATAATAATACAATAAAGTAATAATTTAAGCCTTTTGCTGCGAATAATGTATTTAATGAAAATATTTTCGACTATAAATAGTCCTTGTCAATCTCCTGAAATTTAGCAATCTTCTTCTCGAAGATACATCTCAATCTTTCTTTTATTTCCTTTTTCTTACTTGGTTAAAAATATAATATAATGATATACGTTCTTTTTTTCATTTTTATTATATTTTTTATATATTATCAGTTATTCTCAAGGTCAATGACAACAGATCAAATTAATGATTTCATTGATTTCTTCTTTAATGTTGATTTTTGGCCGTCTGTTTATAAGGAGAAATGCTTCTTTGAATCTGACATTTTTTTTAATGTTTCCATTGGCTACGATTTCGATTGAAATATTTTTTCTTTCCTTTGTTGATTGACATTGTTGGAGATGTCTGTTTATCGAGGATTTTCCATCAGGATCGAAATGTTCTTTAACTATTTGGTGCAAGGTCCTGAGTATACTTCCAGTGTATATTTCATTGCATACATTGCACGTGATGCAATAGACAATGTTTTTTCTAAAGCACATCTTTCGGTGTCTGGCAGTTTTCCATTGTGCATTTGTTTTCTTTATTTGTGTTGTTTGCCAGAGCTTTTCTCAATGTCCAAGATTTATGTGCTCTCATTAAATACATTATTCGCCGCAAAAGGCTTAAATTGTCACTTTATTGTTTTAAATAATAAATGCTGCTACCAAGAAATCATCACTTTAATAATAATAATAATAATAATAATAATAATAATAATAATAATAATAATAATAATAATAATAATAATAATAATAATAATAATAATAATAATAATAATAATAATAATAATAATAATAATAATAATAATAATAATAATAATAATAATAATAATAATAATAATAATAATAATAATAATAATAATAATAATAATAATAATAATAATAATAATAATGATAATAATAATATTTATAATAATAATAAATACTTGAAAGTGACTATGCCAATAAATTGTGCTACATAGAAAACATTATTCAATATTCGAAAACTAAATGAAAATGAATGAAATTATAAATACAGCAAGCCCCCTCTTAACGCTATTTCGGCTTAACGTGGTTTTAACGAAATAGTGGAATTAGCGAAATGAACAAGCTTATATGAGGTAAATGTGTAAGATTTCAAAGAATTATTGCAAGAAACAGCAGAAAGTCATTCTAATGATGAGGAATTAGCAGACCAAGAATAAAAGAACTTCCAATGGCATTTCTAAAAGCCATTTTAGCCAATATAAATCAATTTACTGAAAATGACACAAATTTTGATAAGAGCTGAAAGGCAAGAAGGGTATCATGTATGCCTTGTCCATTTATCGATGACTTCTTACAGAGTGAAGAAGAAAAACGATATAACATTAGATATCTTCTTGATAAAATGGTAGAAAATTGGAAGTATAGAAGAATCTGCATGATTTCAAACTTAAATGGTGACTTATAATTTTATTAATGTTTATATATCTATTTGTTATATTTCTATATTTGTAAGAAATAAATATTTGTTGTTGTATTGTTATTAAAAACTCATTTAATGAACTTAACCTTTTCGCGACGTGCTATTTTTTTATTAAATATTCGATAGTTATCAAGTATGCAAACGTTCGTGTGTCAACTTTGAAATAAGAACTAATACTGCCAGATTCATACATGACAAATAAAATAACAGACAAGTTTAAACTTGCCTATAAAGTTTATAGGCATATCTAACACCAAAAACGGTAAAACGGAAAAACGATATTTTTTCACGAGAATATACGGTCTTCGACGCCAAAAGATTAAGTGACAAAATACCTGAACAATTTTTTTATTTTATACCAGTTTTCCCCTAACCCAATTATTTACATGATGAGATGACCTCGTTTAACGCTTTTTCATATAACTCTGTACTTTGATGGAAAGTACAACCCGCGTTAAGCAGGTTCTTACTGTATAAGCACATAGTGAAAATGGGTAATCCGGATTATCCATAAAAATTTACTGACTAAATCCTTTTTAAAAATCTGCAAAGGTCATTGCTGGTGTTTAATCGCATTCTATTTAATTTAAATAGATTAAAAAATAAATTGTGTCCGGATTACTCAATTTAATTGTGTATATATTATTACAATTAATTATTAATAACCAATAAAATTCATTTTGATAAAAAATATTAGTTTTATGTTTTTTTTTGTTTTACTATTTCCATTATAATTATATTGAATCGTCCAAAGAAAAGCAACAAGTTTAAAAAAAACCAAATTTTCAACTTCAATTAAATTAAAATAAAATTTCCTGTTGGGCTTCTTATTTGCCAGACATTTCTAATCGTTTTAAATTGAAATTTCAAAGCTAATTTTCTGTAATAAATTCAAAATCTAATTTGAAATCGTCTGTTAAAATTAAATTCAAATTAATCACATTTTTATATATTAATAGATGCCGGCTGAGGCAGAATTTTGGAGCCATTTTATGAGATTTTTTCAATTTGGCGGTGTTTTCACCGCGTTTAAGCTTGATTTTTCTTGTTTGAAAATGTTTCACTTTGTCAAGGTCATAAATAAATGGTAATATTCATGAGTTAGATAAATCAATAATGGAATAATCTTGATGGGAGATTCAATAATCGAGTCTTGTAAATGAAATTTTATTGTAAATAGTCCATATAACATTCGGGATGTTGGAGGATTGATCAATTAGAGGCAAGTTCCAACGTGAACTTAACACAAAAATCCTAAACATAGGATTTGATCTTATTCTTGAGAACTTATTAAATTGAGTTTCCAAGAAATCACGAAAAGGGTACAATAATGTCCTAAAAATTTTATTTAGGTAAATATATAAATTACTAGGTTGTACGACAATTCGCCAAATAGTTCAAAGCGACAATCCACCAAAGCGACAATGTGCCAAAAAGTCGATAAATTTTTGTTTTAACATACATACATTTTAAATTTATTATATTTTTAAAATTTTAATAATAAATTCTCCGCTGAAAGATAAGAATCAACTAGTAATTGTTTAATATAAAATTTTAATTAAATGTTTAAACAATTTAACTGGCTGAGAGGTAAACAAGATTTTTTATCAAAATTTGTGATAATTTGACTGATTCAATGATAAATTTGAATGAGTTAATTCGTTTTATTATATATACTGTGAGTTTATCCGACAAGATGTTTTGACCCCCTATGGGTATTGCTCACAAGAGTACTACTAACATTCAACATGTCGCAATGATACTGATCATAAAGGTACTGGTATTTGATTTTTATGCTTTTATTTGAATGATTATTTAGGCAAATTTGTTGTACAAGTACATGTGAATTAATTTTAATATGATGACCTACAAATATTTTTTTATAAATGTCAGCGTTGGCCAATTTTTTAGTGTTGGCGGATTCTCGTGTTGGCGGATTGTCATTTGGCGGATTGTCATTTGGCGGATTGTCGTTTGGCGAATTGTCGTACTTGCTGGATTGTCGTGTTGGCGGATTGTCGGAATACGAAATTACTATATTTAATTATAAGAACTTTTTTCAATTTTAACCACTGATTTCTTTTCAATTGACATTAGGTTTATTAAAAAACTTAATTATGAATCAGTAAATATATCGATATTTTTATTGATATTCACAAATTTTTGGCACTGCCTATTTTTAAAGTGACTTGAAAAGGACAGTGCCGAAAATTCGTGAATATCAAATAAAACATCGATATCTTTATTGATTCATAGTCCAGTTTTTTAATAAATACAGTATCCTAAATTGTCTACTCTACCGCCAATATTGGCTTGTTGCAATTTTTATTTACTAAGACAATTATATAAGAGAAAAATCGGCACAAATTCAAAGAAAAAAAATTATATTTGAGGAAATCCTCTGAATAATTTATTGTGTCTTGAAACTCACTTCAAAATCGAATTGATGATTAAAACAACTCAACCAATACAAATAAATTTATGTAATTAAATTAATTGTTAAATCAGCAGCTGTTCAATTTAATTCTGTCAAATAATTTCTTTCCCAGTTTATTTTCGTTAGGAAAAGTTTTGATATTTAAATAACTTTTTTGAAATTTTTCTTTTCAATTTTAATAGCAATAAAATGTCTAATGACGTTATTACAATTTAAAATTAATATTTACGGTTTGATTAGCTTCTTGTAACTGAATATTTAATATAAATATCACTAAAAATAAATTTAAAAATTATTATTTAATTAAAACTAAAACAAAATTCAATTATTCACAAAAGTTACAATTGTAAATACATTATTTAAATAATATTTAAATTTCATTTATTTTCTGTACAATCATAGACCAAATAGTTATTACTAACAATTACATTGGGCTTTAGTGTAGAATAGCGGTGCTCAAAGTGTAGGTCGCGAAAAACTCCAGAGGGGTCGAAAAAGTTGTTTTATCATTTTGTAATATTTACAAATTTACAATAAAAAATATTCTTTAAATTTTGCATAACTATATTTGTTAAAAATTTTACTCAAAAAGAGTATTTTTAATTGTCTCAATAAAATTTGCTTGGTGGGTTCAAATAAATTTTTATTTAAGAAAGGGATCACAGTCCAAAAAAGTCTGCACATCACTGATGTGGAACACTATTTAGACTTTCAAAAAAATAAATTAGTATTTGTAACACCCTAAATGAATTTGCTATGATTTCAGTGTAATTTTTGCAGATAATGAAAAAACAATTCAGTTTTTTATGCATCAAATTTTGATCAAATTTATACAGCTAGGTTCATAAGGTTCCACAGAAATGAGATTAGTGAAGAAAGAAACCAATTTAAACGGATTTACCCGGTGTTGCAGGTTCAAAATACAAAAGATAAACACGATTGTCAAACGGACGATGCTAATTTATTAATTTTATTTTACTAAATTGTTTATTTCTCAAGTACTTTTAACATTTATTCAAATATTTAACCCTCTGACCGAGTATCCCGCAATTTACGCGTGCAGCATCTACTGGTTTATTAATACACATCCCGCGATTTGGGCGTGCTCGCATTTATTTATGTTTTCTGACGTTGCTATTTCCCCTATTTCCCCGTCCAAGCTGTCTTTCTGTGCTGATAATTTTATGCATTCCGATTTCGACGTACTAACATTATTTATAAAAATACATTTTTTAATCAAATTTGAAAAAAAACGCGGTCAGGAGGTTAATACTTAAATTTTAAAAGTACTTAATTTTTATCTAAATCTAAATAAAATTATTTCAATGTAAATTAAACATAATTATTTTTATTTTTTAAAGAGAAACTAATTTTATTAACTAATTTTTATTAACCAATTTTTATTAACTAATTTTTATTAATTATATTAACTAATTTTTGTTAAAAATCTAAATTTATGTATTATAAGAACTTTTTTCAATTTTCACCTCTGATTTCTTTTCTTTTGACATTATGTTTATTAAGAAACTTGACTATAAACCAATAAAGATATCGATCATTTTTTTGATATTTTTATTGATTTATAGTCAAGCTTTTTAATAAATACTAAATTAATGTAATTATAAAAATAACCATTTTATTTTTTGAAATATATTTTACCATTATTTTTTGCGTCAATCAAGAATTTTTAGATAATTAAAATGGAAATAAATAAGTTACGAAATATTATTTTCCTTGTAGAATGAAAAAATATTTATCTATTGAAAATAATAAAGTTATTATAACTTTTTTGAAGAATCAAAATTTTTTAAATAAAGAAATTTTTTAATAAAATTGAACCTGACTGATTTTTTTATTAATATTAAAATTGGTCATTAAATATGGGTCACCTTGTATATATCGATATGTTATAATGACTAAAGACTGACTTTTCAAATAATTGTTGATATGAAAACTGAAAATATAATTGTAACACAATTTTAAAATCGTTATTTTATTGAATAAAACGCGCATTTAAAATAAAAGATTTGAAAAATTTGGTAAATTTATTTAAATTTTAGAAAACTTTAATAATTTTTTAATTTTACAAATTTTTGATTTAATACAATTTTAACCAATAAAATTTGTTATAAAAAAAATAAATGTTCTTGTCGACTATATTGATTTATATAAAAATGATTTAAGAAAATATAAATGGATAATAATCTAGAATGTTTGATATGCTATTCACTATTGGATTCAGAAACTAGTATGTTGTTATGGGATTGCGGACATTCATTTTGTAAAGATTGTGTAAAAGAGTTTGTGAAGGCTAGTGAAACTTGTCCATTAGATGAAATACCAATTACGTCGTTAAAGGTGGTCAATAAAGAAAAAGAAATTGTCATAAATTTTAAAGACTTTATAAGTTCTCTTAACCTGTCAAATGCTATTATCAAAATAAATTCCGAACTAAACGACTTACCGAAAATTGCTCAAAAATCGGTTTTTTTACCAGATTTTCAGGATGTAGACCAAGCCGCCTCTGAAGGAGAATTTAATATGATTATTTTAGATTTCAAAGAAAAATCCCAAATTACAAAAGAATCTTTCAACGAAGTTTTATCTAAATTGGCAATGCTAAGAAAAAATATTTCAATAATTTCCGATGTAATTAGTAATTACGAATTGTGCACCATTAAAACAAGTCCCCTAATATTTTATGAACTCATAAAAGAGGGTTCCAATTTAGAATTAATATTCAATGTAAAAATTGCTATTTTGTCCGAAGCACAAGACTGGATTGAGTCGTATGAAAACAAAGTAAGCCATAAAGATGAAATCGTAAATTATTGTTTAAAACTGTCAGAAAAAATAAACTTATTTAATGACCGATTTGACCATTCTGTCGGTTTATTCGAATGGTTACTAGAAAGTTTTTTTATATACTTTAACAATTGTATATCAAGCCAATTAGAGCGCGCTTTCCCAGTAGATTTATCGCTGTCTTTCATTCCCAGTAAACTTCGAAATAATTTTGATATAAAATTAACAGCTAGTGAAGAACTCGCGAGATTCAAATACAACGAAGAAAACTTTAGACATTTTATTCTTGATAATAAATTTGAATTAATTACGTCGATGCTGAATCATTTGACAGGGTCAATAGATAACATTAAAACAAAATGTGCCCAATCAGACCTTTCTCCAGTGGAACGGTTCATGTGTACGCTAGACCTTTATCTGATTAGATACGGTTTGTCAAGGGGTTATCTAAGCTTTCGAGTTAATTCTTCAAAATTTGAGCAAGTGAAATTAATTTCACTAGATAAAAGAGTATCAAAAGTAATGGAGTGCATATTCGAAATAATAGAACAGTTGAAAGAATATATATACCATCAAAAACCTGGATGTCATTATTTGCTGGACCTTAACAAGTTCAAATACATTTCCACGAAAGAATTAAAATCTCTACAATTTTATTCTGGTAGCAGAAAATATAATGAAAAAGTTTTCTCTATTCAAAATCTATTAGATCAAGTTCATTGTGTTATGAAAGCCCTCTGACATTTATTGGTAAAATAATAAATATTTCTAATTATATTTCTATTTTTTTTGTTTCAACCGCATTCATTCGAGCAGCTAGAAAAGGACTTGGTGAATGGTTTCCATTTAGGGACGTTCAGAATTTCTTTCAAGAAAAGAAATGAATAATAAATGTGAATAATATATTAATTATTTAAAAATAAATATCATTATAATATAAAATACAAGGTTTGTAGAACGAAGAGTTTGATGTTGATTTTATCAAGATAATTTTTACAATTAAAGATTTTGTTTGTTTTAATATTGTTGATAAATAATAAACCTTTGAAAATTATCTAAATGAATGCAACGAATAGTAGAGCAGTTCTTTATTTTCGTTATTTTATTAAATTCTATTTTTCTATAACATGGAGTTATCAAGGTTCAGAGGCGTAACTGGGTTTTCGACGTACTTGGCTAATTTATTTTTGGCACCCTTGACAAATTTCAATTTTGCGACTTTTTCAATTGTTAGCAAAAATAATTGAATTTCTTATTTTATTTATGACAATAATTACGTAGTCTGACAG
Organism: Schmidtea polychroa; assembly: GCA_959609185.1. Lineage (NCBI taxonomy): Eukaryota > Metazoa > Platyhelminthes > Tricladida > Dugesiidae > Schmidtea > Schmidtea polychroa. The sequence continues at coordinate 119,590 of CAUHTR010000427.1, read as the reverse complement.
TGACAGTCATACAACGTGGATATGAAAAATGCAAAAGACAGGAACGATACTAATTTACAGTTTATTATTTAATAAATAATACTAAATAAATTGGAGGATAAAGTTGGATATTGTTGCGTTAATATAGACTACAGCAATACTTGAAGTATCATGTATTAAAAATAAAAAACAATAGTGTCAATTTGTAATACTCACTAACTTATACATATAGAAACTCACAATCAAACATAAATTTAAGTAACACTGCACTGACACACTCCTAGTTCTATATCAAAGGCTCAAAGCTTAACTTTTCTTGCTTTAATGTTTGGCCCATTTCACCACTGCTTTTTTCCTTAGTAAGTCGTTCTATGAGCTACTGATGTTCGCTTTTTTTCTTCCGATCCATGTCTCTCTTTTAAGGAATATATTTATTTTCTGGATAATGAATTTAATTAATTACTTATTTATTCTTATTAAGAATTGATAAAATGATGTCAGTTACTAAAAATCTAAAATCGATCAAGTTTTAATAACATTCAATTAATTCTTAAATCGCTTGCGAAACACTACAACTTTTAACAAGTGTAGACTGTGCAGTTTTGATATTTTTTCCTTTCCGGTTCCGGTAGACTACAGTGTTGCTAATAAAATCATATTGACATTTGTATGATAAGAAAGGCAACAAACATAATAAAAAATATTATATTAGTTTAAATGAAATATATTTAAATATAATTAATTATTATATTTAAATATATTGAAGATAAAAGTGAAATATCAATTTAAATAAAAATTTAAGATTTAGCGGTGCCCTTTGCAACTACCCCAATGCCAAGCGGTTGTTGCGCCACTATCAAGGTTATATAATTATTCGGCAAGAAAAGTTTTGAAAAAAATTTAATTTTGATCAACGAAATGACATTTTTAAAATAGACTTCTATCTATTGAATAATGCATAGTTTGTCTAATTTCACAAAATATTTCTTTTAAAACTGTTACATTATGCTAAATTATAAACTTACGGATTTGAATTAGTCACGGTAACCTTGAAAAAATAAATGGTCAGGTCGTTTTAAATTGAAAATGTTAAATAGTCAAAAATCACTATTACACATCACGAAGTTATCATTTTTATTATTCTTATATTATACAAGATCCTCATAAAATCTCCGTATAGCTAATACTTTCACTATAATGAAAATATATAAAATTTATTTTGTCAATATAAATCTTTGGGCAATACAATTTTCATTTTCAACTTTGACATTTTTTATCAGATAAAATGAGGTCAATCCGAAATTTATGTGAGCCATTTATCCCTCTTCTAATCCATGTATTAATTGAATAGTATTATGTAATCGATGAACCAAAGTTTAAAATTTGTTCAATATCTCAATTTTTATCACAATATTTTAATTATTAAAATACTTTTTTAAAAGTAAATATTGTAATTATTGCACGAACTTCTAAACCTCTGATGCATTAAAAAATTTGGTACTTCCGTGTTATCTTACCCCCAAAAATTAAATTAAAAAAGAACATAATTATTATATTTATTTTCTAGATCACAGTTACAAACTCAGCAGATGTTTGTAAAGAGTTTGTAAATGGTCATCCAGGTGGCCAGAAAACTACAATGTCGCTGAGAATAGTGTCGAACACATCGGCACTGTTGCTTAGAACACTTTTGCGCCACATAAACTCACATAATCACATAAATCACAGATAGCCTTAATAAATTCATGTTCAATAATGTTCAATAACGTCATCAATAATGTATTCTCTCATTTTCTATATTGTTATTTTAATTGTATTTTATAATTTAATTTTTGGAGGTAAGATAACACGGAAGTACCAAAAATTTTAAAAAGTCCTCTCTCAACATAAGGAATCCTAAAATTCCAATCTAAATTCAATTTTAGTTACCAGGCCTCACCATTACGGTTTTTAGGGAGTGAGGAACCTACTAGTAATAGGTGCCTCTCCTTTACACAAAAGTAAACTAAATAACAAAAATAAATATTGCACTCCTTAAAATTCTAATATAAATAAGTATTTTCTCATATAAAATAAATCCATTTAAATCGTGTACATAGCAAATCAGATTGCACAGTTTAATTTTTCAAGTCACTGATGCAATTTCAGTATTAAGTGTTTTAAATATAAATTTATTTATTAAAATTTTAAAGTGATGATCAATGCAATTTCTATTGGCAAACTAATTTCAAACTAATTTAGCTCTCATCGATACCATATAAGAAACTCAACCGCACATGTAATCGAAACCACCAGCTTTGTATAAACTCCAAAATCGGACCAGTCCACTACCAAACCCCATCAAATATTACAATTTTCGTATAACTCTCTTATCAAATATATATATATATATATATATATATATATATATATATATATATATATATATATATATATATATATATATATAAATACAAATAATATTCTACAAACCAGGCAACCAAAATCATTTGCGCATCATTAAATAGACACAATTAATTAGAATTTTGTTAAATTACTTAAATAATCTCGGAATTAGTAAGCCATTAAAAATTGCAATGAATATCACAACTAGGGTTACCAACTTTTTCTCGACCGATATACGAACACTCAAACCAATTAAAAAAAAATAATAATTTAAATAAAAAATCAATTTTATAATAAGTGTATCTATAACCTACTGAAAATTTTTAAGAGCACAATATTTACCCTTCAGACAAATTGAAGAAAACTCGTTACAAAAACTTAACTTTAACTTTATTGACAAACAGGTAGTGGCATTAAGTTAACGTAAAACAATATTTTTAAGCTAAATTAATTTTTTTTTATTTTTTTACATGGAATTTAATTAATTGATATAATAACCGAACATTTTAACGTTCGGTCTGGGTGCCAAACGAACAAGGAACAATTCATTTGATTACCGAACTGTTCGTGCTAAAATCGAACGGGTGGTAAGCCTAATCACAACAGTCTTTATTTTTCTGCAATAAGTCATCCGAAAATCATTGGTTTTTAAGTTCTTTAAATTGTTTTATTTTCAAATTCAAGTCTGTTGCAAGCTGAACATAAAAAGATTAAACCGTAACCAAAACAAGAACTATTTTTAACCGAAACGTAAATAGGCACCGAAAAATAATATCTAGGATTGAAACTGTAAACCGGAATGAAAGAAATCCCATTTTGACTCCGACCGTGACTGTCAAATTTGATGAAAATTTATAAGTAATATTAGAAAATTTAAATATTGCGCCAACTTTCTCAATAAATCTAGGGATAAATTTTCAAAGAAATATTTTTGATAAAATGTTTTCGTTGCTTTTATCGTATTAAATATAGCCAAATAAACTCCGCGGGGAATTGAAAAATTATTCAAACTAGCTGAAAATGACAACGAATGATGAAATTCGATCGGCGAATATATTAATAAAATTTGTCATTGTATTGGGCAGGCATTACTCAAATTTTATTCAGAATGACTTCCAGCCCCCTCCTGAATTCACAATATGGAGTCGTAATTGAAGATTTTAGTGCTGAAGGCCCATTCGAAATCAGTGTTAAAAGCGGAGAATTAATTCAAATTGTTTCTAATACAAATCCTAACTGGACCTACATCTGTCGGCTGAGTGATTTCCAACAGGGGTACATTCCGAGTTTGTACTATTGCAGACTAGCTACTAAAATGTTAATTAATTATTTGTTTAATCAAATCGATTCACTAAAAGTTTCTTTGGAAGTCAACCAGTCTCATAAATCTTCATCCGTACCTTCTATATCGTCATCTTCTTCCGATTCATCTTCTACAACATCTTCCTGCTCCTCATTGTTTGAAGGACCGCCGAACGATTCACAATCAGATTCTATCACATCTTGTTCCAGTGTAGAAAACAAAACCTTATCAGACAACCTGAATTTATCACCAGTCATTAAAACCGATTCAAAATATAAATTCAATCGGACAGATCCCGATGGAGGAAATTCATCGGAAATTTCCTTTTCACAGAAAGACCTTCAGTTATCTCGCGGAATTCCACATTCAATAAAGATATATGAGAACATTGAACCGAATGATTATGAAATTAATATCCTTCATTTATACAATCAACCGTCTATTTTAGATCTAACTTCTAGATCACCACTTAGGACCTTTTCGTCAAGATATGAAATAAATATTCCCAATGAGATTTTTGAAATACCCAGACGGCTTTTCATCGATACAGGAAAAAAATATCAGTTGCTGTCACAGGAACTAAAAGATAGTTTTGAAAAGTTAACTTTGGTTTAAATAAACAAATTATTAAAAACCTATGTTCATTTTATTATTATTATTATTATTATTATTATTATTATTATTATTATTATTATTATTATTATTATTATTATTATTATTATTATTATTATTATTATTATTATTATTATTATTATTATTATTATTATTATTATTATTATTATTATTATTATTATTATTATTATTATTATTATTAATCAGTCTTATTAGCCAGGTTCATCGAAAAAGGATTATTATGTGAAATCGCGATAAGCGAGACTAGAAGTCAATATAAAAAGAGGGTTGCGATCCAGAATATTATTAAAATTAAAAAAAAATTAACTATGCATTTATCGTGTAGTAATAATTTGCGACAATTGCACGTTGATAAAAAATATATAGTATTATTTATCCTAATAAAAAAATATAGATTACGAAAAAATATAATTCAAGTTGTATATAGCAAAAGTCATACTTGGTATGGGAGTGTTTATTCTATTTATTATTAGCACCACGTACTTAATTAATTAATTAAATATATAAAAATAATCAAAAATCAAAATAATTCTACAAGTATGTGTCGGAACATGGAACTAATTCGAAGAAAACTTTTATTGAAAGCGACACCAAATTGACCGATCATAGAAATATCTGCTCCAGCAGTCAAAGCTTCTATGAGAGCGTTGGTACCTGATCTGGCGATTGTAGTAAGATTGTTAATTCGTTCAGCTTTGATCATACCAACTACAGTATCGTACAATGTCAAAGTATTGAAATCTTTATCTGGAATAACTTTAATCATTAGCTAATCATTTAACCTCTTATAATGAACTGTATCGAGGGCATCACTAGCATTGTAAATCAATCGTCTAATAAAGATTCCTATGTTTGAATAGAAGGTGTTGATGATCAAGCTCATCAAATGAGAGATCTCAGCTTGGAAAGTAATGGTTTCAGCCTATCGAATTATTGACATTTTTTAATAGATCTTGCACCATCTTTGGCCAGAAATATTTCAATTTAAATCTTGATAGCGTTTTGCGCGTTGACGAATGACCTAATGCTCCATCATGATATTGCATCAGCATGCCCGAATTAACCTCTTCGTTGGCCCTAGGCACTTTTACCTTTAAACCTATCGAATAGTTTTTTGCAAATATCCCTAATGAAGTCAGCTGTGGTTTATTTTTAAAATGCGTTAATTTAATTCCAAAGTGTTTTTGTTTAACAACACTTTATTTAAATAACAAAGTTTAGTTTCATTCCATATTGGTTTATTTTATGAATGTTATTTTGTGAATATTATATTGGTGCCTTTATTTTGCTTTATAACGTTTTTCTACTACGATTGAAATTACATGAAGAAATGCTTCGAAGATGTTATTGTCGAATTCGCCAATAAAAAATGTAGAAAGGTAATAATAATAGTTTAGGTAATAATTAAATAAATTGTTTACTAAATTAATGATTTTTTTTTGGTTTTTTGAAAATAAATTTTGAATTATTTTGGATTAAGTGAAGTTTTTCTTTTCATGCTTTGGTTGAATATTTATTATATAAATTTTTCGTAAATAATAATATGTATACATTTTCGTAGGCCATTTACAGTTCGTATGCCCTAGGCACTGTGCCTATTGCGGGTGTGTGCATCAGTAATGCATCTCTTTGCTTTTGAATATTTGAACAATCATTTTTAATTTAATTAATTCAATAATATATTTTAAATTTAATTATTAAATTGAAATTCGGAGGAACTACAGTACGCAATCTAATTATTTTCTACAACAACTGCTAAATTTTATTAAAAGCACTTCTGAAAAACAATTTTTGGAATTTTGGAGAACTATTGGTCAATCCTGAGTCGCGTCTGTGTGCATTTGTTTTTGTGCTCAAAAATTGGATTTGTTTGGCAGCGCGAACAATGTGGTTTTTTGGAATTGATTTCGAGTTTTTATGAATATTATCGGTTTTTGAATTTTTGGCTTTCAAATTCTTGGATTTTTTATTGGAAGATTTTTGTTTAAAAAGGTGAATTTTTAAAATTTTTGTATTTTTTTGTGTTTGAAAAATAAAGAGATTCAAATTGAGTTTGCTTGATCATTTCGAAATGGAAAATGGTATGGATTTTGAAAATCCTAATGATAATGAATATGACGAAGTAATTGAAGCATGCGAAACAGATCTTGATGAAGGCGAATTCGAAGAAATTATTCCATTAAAAGATGATGCAAATTTTGTTTTGAGTGGACATTCGAATGTTGTTTTTCAGTAGTTTGTGACAATAAATCGAGAGTTACATTTACTGGTGGAATGGATGATACTATAATTGCATGAAGTTTGGAGGATGGCAAACTAATTGATATATTACTATGAACATTCAGAATCAATAACGAAATTAAGCATCAACGAAACTAACTCATTCCTTGTAAGTGTGGATTTATGTTGTTGAAATCGTATGGAAATTAAATCTTGATCAAATGAAGTTCAATAAATTCAAATCAGTTGAAGTTTCAGACATTATTGACTTTAATTGGATAGTTGATCCATTATCCAAAGATGAATTTCTATATGTTTGTGATAAAACTGGAACTGTCGGGTTGTTTTTAATTAGGAATTTATCCGATGAAAATTCACTAGAAAAGATGTCTACCTTTTACAATCAAGGCAAAGATGGCTGCTGCAATGGATTCAATGTAATTCTGAATGGAGCTGAACTTTATAATGCATTACCTAAAAACATATTCGAAGTTCCAACTCACGAAGGCATTGATTGGGCAGAGTCTGCGATGAAAATCAAACAGCTATATAAGAACAAATTAACAAATAAGTAGAATAAAACTTTGTAGTAGAAAATAAGTTGAAAACAATTCAAGATTTGAAAAAGAAAAATTACTTAAATTAATATTTAAGAAAAAAGTATTATTTATCTGAAAGAGCATTCCAAATACTGATCCTTAAGCCTGAGTCTGTACTTAATCATGCTGGATTCTGTTTAGTGACTTGAGTTGTTGAAGGATCTGCTGACGGAACAGTTAGGTTCAACAGACAACAAATTTAATTATTCTCAGTGATCGGATTATATTTCGCTTCATCTTTCCAACGTATGTTTTTCATGTAAAGTAACAGTATGAATTTATATTAGGTATGTGAGTATTGAGATCACGACCATTTAGCTCGTGAACCTAATTATATGTAAGCACTTGTAATACAGTGCAAAAACTCTGGATGTATCTTGAACCTTTTACGTTAAATTGCGGGCCGCAATTTTACGGGTCCTCAAATATCTTACATAGAACAAAAACTGATTCTTAACCCAAGCAGTGGCGTGTTTACAGAAAATAAGGCTTTAGGCACTCATTTTTGGGTGCCTTTTGAACATTTACACTTAGAGTAGACTACTAGGCCTATGTGCAAAATGTTGTGTAAAAACTCGAATTTGAAATAAAATCCGTTTTGTGATTTTAACAAAGATTTAAAACTAATTGTTTATAGAATCTATTCCCTAGGAATGTGATTCGAGTTGATTTTAGTGAGAAACGCATGAAAAGCAAGTTGTAATTGCAATGTCATATGTTTATAACATTATAATCTCAAGTTTCATTTCAAAAAAATTTTAAATCGAATCGCTGTTTCTTTTTTACAAATGAGTATATTAGTCAAAAACAAAGTTATAGAAATAGAAGATAATACAGATTATAGACTAAATTAGTCAAAGTTGCAAAATACGCGAATTCAAATTCCAACAAAAAAAAGTTTTAGGTACATTATGTATAGGTAAGGGTTAGGTTATATTTACAATACATCATTGACGTGATAATTCACAGTTTTTAATTTTAATTAATTTCTTTTAATTGGGGGTTCTCAGTATTTTGAGGCCCTAGGTTTACGTTTATCGCGCCTATGCATAAACGAGACACTGAACCCACGTAGACATAACGTGATCAAAATGTGTCGGAACTTAGCAACGTCAAGTTAAAATAAAAACACATCGAAACACCAAGTAATCACAAATAAAAGAATTTACAAAAAAGTATTACATATTCAGCAATTCCTTTCTCTTCTTCATGATAGACTTTTGACCTCATAGTCGACCGGATTCTCACTTGTTTCAAAGAAAGATCTGATTGTAACAATATCACAAAAAAATATCACAATGTATAAATATATTTTGACAAGTCAGATGCAGCTGTTAATTTTTCTCGCGGCGTTTAGAGTATGAGTTTTTTTGGAAGCAGAGCTGAAATGAGGAATAGGATTATTAATATAATAATAAAAATATTAATAATAATAATAATAATAATAATAATAATAATAATAATAATAATAATAATAATAATAATAATAATAATAATAATAATAATAATAATAATAATAATAATAATAATAATAATAATAAAGTATAAAATAATGATTGCTTGGTAGCAGCATTTATTATTTAAAACAATAAAATGATAATTTAAGCCTTTTGCTGCAAATAATGTATTTAATGAAAGAATTTTCGACTATAAGATAGTCCTTGTCAATATCCATAATAATAATGATAATAATAATAATAATAATAATAATAATAATAATAATAATAATAATAATAATAATAATAATAATAATAATAATAATAATAATAATAATAATAATAATAATAATAATAATAATAATAATAATAATAATAATATAATAATAATAATAATAATAATTAATAATAATAATAATAATATTAATAATAATAATAAAATAATAATAATAATAATAATAATAATAATAAAATATTAATAATAATAATTAATAAAAATATTAATAATAATAATAATATAATAATAATAATAAATACAATATTAATAATAATAATAAAAATATTAATAATAATAATAATAATAATAATAATAAAAATATTAATAATAATAATAAAAATATTAATAATAATAATAATAATAATAATAATAATAATAATAATAATAATAATAATAATAATAATAATAATAATAATAAAAATATTAATAATAATAATAAAATAATATTAATAATAATAATAATAATAATAATAATAATAATAATAATAATAATAATAATAATAATAATAATAATAATAATAATAATAATAATAATAATAATAATAATAATAATAATAATAATAATAATAATAATAATAATAATAATAATAATAATAATAGTGATGAAAAAAAATTAACTCACATCTTGAAATGTGTTTATACACCAACCGGAAATTGATTATCATCTAATGGACATTGATTTGATTTTTTATAATATAAATATTGTTGGGTTTTCAGGTAATTTAAATCGGTTACCTCTGACTCCTCGTGTCCTTGTAATCCAAACATTAAACGACCCAACGTATATATTTAAAATATATTTTTTAATTCTCAAAATATATTTTCTCTCAACAATACACAATCAATAATCAAAGTTCAAGTTTGTCCGATTCTCCGCTCGCTGTTGATGCTTTGACAAAGATAATATTCACATTTTATTTCCTTAGGTTCTCTTGACCAACGTTTCCTTTTTCTCTTTGATTTGATCCTTTTCACCTTTTCGTATTCCTATTCTATATCTTCTTTTTCCCTAATCTCCTTAATTCGTTTTACCTGTTCCTAACTTGATTTCTTCTAACCCTAGCTGAGACAAAATGCCAATAACGGAATCTTTATGAATCATCAAATATAGGAAGACTGGCATTTTTTTCGCAGGAACAAGAGGAGGCAATCGACCAACAATTATTGGTCAGGAACTACATGACTATGTCGAAAGAAATTATTATGCGACATTAAATAAAATGAAATTGTTTTTATCAACAAATGCCAATGTTGAAATTTGAACAAAGACAATTTGCAGGTACCTGAAAAATCAATATAACTTTCAAAAGGATCAGACATTGTGTGGAAGAAATTAGCTTTTGTGGTAATGGCTCTTATAAAAAATCATATAAATCTTATAACAAAGAGTGCCTCAGAAAATAATATAAATAGTAGAATAAAATCTCTACTAATCTACCAAAAACCAGTAGCTAAATGCTGAGTCTTGTAAAGTAAATATTAACGAGACTTCAAAATAAGACAGGCAGAAACGTCAATCGAAATTTTTATAATAATAATATATAACGCACCACATAAGAGATAACAGAATACACAGCGTGAAAGTAATTAAATAGAATAAGTATTTAATTTCCAGTTTTAAATAGATTTAAATAGTATAATAAAAGCAGATAATAAAATTATAAATTAAAATAATAAATTAAATATATTTATGATTGAAAATAAAAATAAAAAATATGTATTGAATGCTTGTGTACGAATATTCCATGTTCAATTATTGACTCATGCTTGCGAAAATATCCTCAGAACTAAAAACAGAGATTGTTTTATTAACCCTACACTGCATATTGTATCACTGGTGATACACAATTATCTTATTAGAATAAAAACTGTCTCGCTCTTGTTCTCGGTAAATGTTCTCTCATATTACATTGTATTGGCTATATTTGCAATATAATACAAAAAAACCGTAATGTAATTCTCAATAGTTTTGTATTACCAAATCAATTTTTAAAACGTCTTACAGTTTAAGTGAAAGTGTACAAAGTAAAAAAAAAAAAAGTCATGCAGTGTAGGGTTAAGAGAAATTTTGTGTTGTTTTTAAAAATATAGTTTTGCTTTTGTTTTTGAAATATGGATGTTATTAATTCAAGAAATCAAGCATCTAATATGGTGACCACGATGGCCAATTTTATCAAAGCACCGGAAAATTTCGAGATGGGAACCGATATTGAAGATTTCATCAAGGAAACCGAAAGATTTTTCGAAATAATATCGATATCCGAGGACTTCAAATGTCGATTTATCAAAGCTTTTTTTATCAACAGATGCAATTAAGAAATATGATTCAACCGACGAGAAACAAAATTATACGGATAGACTGAGAGAAACATTAATTTTTACCTGTATAAGAATTTTAGAAGTTGAGGGAATCAACTAAGTGTTTCTCTTATATAATGCTATAGTGCCATTCAAACAACAAAATTTTAATCTTCGTTTATGCTCAGAATTCAAATTTTTCCATCTTCAATTGCAGAGTGTTTGACAAAGTTATTATCACTTCGTCAAAATTAGCCGTGCTTTCGTATCATTTCAATGAAACTATCACAAGGTTTATTAGAGAACACTAAAATCGAACATGGGTCAAATATAAACGTCCTTGGACTGATAAAAGTTGGTTTGTTACTTCTTAGGTAATTAAAACGATTTGCCTCTCTTTATGTTTGAAAATCAATAACTTAGACATAAAAATCTTGAAACTTTATTCACTCCTTATGTTTTTAAAATATATATTTAAATTAATAATTATTAGTTGCACTTGTTTAGTATTCAACATATAACAAGGGAGAATTCTATAAGGACGCCCTTCAATAAAGAGAGTGTATCTCCAAGAAAGAAGGAGTCCAACAGTTTAGGAAATCTTCTGTGTCAGCTACAGTTACATTTTTTCAAAATCGACATGTAAAATATTTAGACTATTATTAAACTTGTCATTGTCAAGAAAATCTGCCGATCACCTTTCATTTCATTATTTTCTGTTGGAGATTTATGTAATATTGAACATCGGTCATTTGAATAGTATTATATTATACGATATGCTACATTTACATGTGATCATGGCATTATCCTTAATTATATTCCAAACAATATTTGGTAGAAAAAAAAATTTTTCAAGGACGTCCTTAATGTAATCAATCATTAAACATCGACGAATTCAAACAAAACAATGAGTACTGAAACAAAAAAGACAATTTAAAATGAAGTCAAATGATTATAGTATTGGTTGAATAAAAAAAATTATATAAGTATCTAATATTGAATGAATACATTACTCTGTAGGTTCTTAGTATTTTAAATTATTCCGCAAGCAAAAATTAAAATTAAATTTAAAATATTGAGATTCAAAAATTTGAAAAAAATCATTGATGTAAATTTTTTTTGAAATGTTAAAATTAGCAATGAAAAAAAATTGTATTAAAAATTAAATAAAATAGTTGAATGGTTGGTGTCCACTATAAAAAAAGTAGAAATTTTATTTGCGAATTTTAGATTTTGTAACACATTATTTGTAAAGTAAAAAGTTTAATAATCACTGCATTAGTGTATTGCAATTAATATATTAATTCAATTCATTAGTATATTTCAATATATTAGTATATTGATAAAATATATATATTAAATCAATACATTAATATATTATAAGTATTAAGTGATGATTTCTTGGTAGCAGCATTTATTATTTAAAACAATAAATACATTATTTCCAGCAAAAGGCTTAAATTATCATTTTATTGTTTTATTAATATATTATAGTTCTTATATTGTATGTAAACTTATTAAAAACTTGCAGATAGCCTTGATTGATAGAAAAATATGTTTAGCGTTTAACTTGAACTAACAGTCAACATCAATGAAAAAGTATCAATAATTTGCGATTAAATAATAAACTAACAATAAAAAATCAATATTAATTACATTATACAAAAACACGGATAAAGTCACAAATTCATGCACAAATATAAATTTGACCAATCAGAAAATTGCTAGATTAATTGCTGCTTGAGGACGAGCAACCGATGCATGGAACCATCGAAATAGTTTTTCAAGTTCTCAACGTTTTTCTTAAAATTCTGTAATATAATAATTATAAAATAAATAAATAATAATAAAACAATTATGAATTAAAAATAAATTAAATTAATAATATACCGTATATACTCGTGTATAAGCCGATCCGTATGGTCAGATTAATTGTCAACTCTTTTTAATATGAACACTTAGTTTCAAAATAAAAATAATATTCATATAAGAAGAGATTCAAAAATTATGCAAATTATTTTTTAATCCTAAAGTCTGTTATTTAAGACTTCCTAGATCGTTTTTCACGTATTATCTCATCAATTATTGGCTAACATGTAAACTGATTTCGGAGAATTATATACCATCCAAAATTCGATAAGATCAACTGCCATTATTACTTTCTTGCTAGTAGGATAACAAAAAATGTTCTCCTATGTGTTTGCCTCCTTTATTGCATCAAAATCTTCGATAACATAATTATTGCCTTCATTGATAATATATGCAACAGAATTGAGTTTGAAAATCTTTTTCAATTTTCAATAATCCATCTTCATTCACTTCAATTTTCGGCTCTTCAGTACTCAGATATTCCTGTTCTAAGAATCCCACCTTACATGAACAATGTTTAATAGTTTCAAGGGAAACATCGGACCATGCATGATTTATCATTTCTGCACACTGTAATAAATTTATCTTGGCTAAAATATCGACGTAGTCCAATTCTTCATGCAAAATAATTTTTTGGAGTAGCAATGCACTGTATTTAGATTTAAACGAGCGAATTATTCCTTGATCTAATGTCTTACTAGTAGTATTTTTTGGTAGATAAAGACACTGAAATCACAGCTTCGTAAGTCTCAAAAATCTCTAACATCAGACCTATTTCATCGAGATTGTATATGCCAATCCTCCACCAAATGTTTCTACTTCTCAAAGAAATTACTTACCAAATTACTTGCACAAGATGTAACGCATCGTACATTGGCGAAACACTTAGAACGTTCCAAACAATACTCAACGAACACGTCAAGAGCAAAACCAGCAATTATCACGAACACTGGAAAAAAGTGCATAAATCAGCACCACTCTTACACGAAACAAAATGCAAAATGTTACAAGATGCGTTCAAAAACTCATTGCAAAGATTAGCCGCTGAGACTCTTTACATCAAAAAACTTAAACCGTCCATCAACATTCAACTAAATTAATACTTAAATCAATATTTAATTAGATTTAAAATTTAAAATTAAAAAAATATTTAAAATTTAAAATATATAAAAAAAGGTTTTTTTTATTAAAGAATTAAAAATTTAATTAAATTATAGAATTTAAAATTTTAAAAAAATAGGAAATATTTTTTGGGTAATTAAAATAAAATATAAATAGAATATAATTAAACCAATAAATTTATTATAAAATACGAAATAAATTTATTATCCCCCCACAATAATTATTTAATGTAATAATGATCAAATTCACTTGAAAAAGGCAGTGCCGAAAATTCATGAGTATCAACAAGCATCGATATATTACTGATTTATAGTCTTCAAACTTTCTTTTTAATTGGATATTTGACAAAGAAATTTCCTTTGAAAAATGTCGAAATTACGTCACTATCTACCAAAGCCGATTCCAAGGATTTTTATTGTCTTCAATTCCAACAGTTTATCGGAAACTGGAAAGCATTTAGACCTCTTAATGTGAAACCACTTGAACAGTATTGGGTCAAGTTGCTCTGTTTTATAAAGTTTCCTTCGTATATAATTTATTTTATACATAAATATATATTAATGAATATCTGATTGGTACTTCCGTGTTATCTTACCCCCAAAAATTAAATTAAAAAAGAACACATATAATTATTATTTATTTTCTAAATCACAGTTACAAACTCTGCAGATGTTTGTAAAGAGTTTGTAAATGGTCATCCAGGTGGCCAGAAAACTACAATGTCGTTGAGAATAGTGTCGAACACATCGGCACTGTTGCTTAGAACACGTTTGCGCCACATAAACTCACATAATCACATAATCACATAAATCACAGATAGCCTTAATAAATTCATGTTCAATAATGTTCAATAACGTCATCAATAATGTATTCTCTCATTTTTTATATTGTTATTTTAATTGTATTTTATAATTTAATGTTTGGGGGGTAAGATAACACGGAAGTACCATCTGATTTTATGTATCACTAGCAAAACCTTTGCTCACCACTGTATCATGGAATAATCAACTGTTTGTAAAAAAATAGTCTAATTGTGGAAAAAATTAGATTTCAAAAAACAATTTACCTGAATTTGAAATTAAATTATCATTTTTTCTATAATTATCATTTTATCATATATATATATATTCGAATTAATATTATCAAATTTAAAAAATGTTCATATTAAGGTATCGGTTTCCAACCTTTATGCTACCGCGCCTCCCCCGAAAAAATTTTTCTTTGCGCCTCCCCATCTTATATTTAATATATATAATAATATAAACACGTTTTAAACAATAATAATAATTGACACCTTTGCGACGAGTGACGTATAAATTTGCGGTTATTGTTTTGTGCAAATAGCAAACGTTTTGTGCATTACAGAAACAGAGCGTTGCAAAGGTGCCAATTTTAAAATCTTCCTCTTCGGATTATTTTTATATACGAATTAAATGTATGTATAGAAATTCAATAAAAATAAAATTAAGTATTTATTTATTGAATTTTTACAGTTTCGTTACAATATGAAGTTTTATTTATTTGTAGATATAGTATGAAAATCATTTTTTTACCCAAACGTTTTGGCGCCTCCCCTAGCCATAGGCCACGTCTCCCGGGCTGGAAACCACTGTATTAAGGAGTTGTTCATATAAGAAAAGTTTGAATGTATATAAAAATAATAATAATAAATAATTAAAATAACAATAAATAATATTAAATAATAAAATTAAAAAAATAATGGTAAAATAAAAAATATGTAAAAAAATACTAATTTCAAAATTAAATTAATAGTAATTAATAATAAAATAAATAATAGAAGCAATAATAACAATAAAACAATAGGTAAAAATAATTAATTAATTAAAAATAATCATTTAAATTTTAAAAGAAATACAAAAATAATATTTAAAAAATATAAAAATAATTAATAATAATACTAATAATGACAAAGGTAAATAATAAATTTGTAAAGAAATATTATGAATACTTTCGATTTCTTTTGTTTTAATTGTCGATATTGCTGATTAATCTCCATCAGCAATTTATATTCACCCTGGAAAAAATCTATCATTATGTGCTTGAAAGTTTC
This sequence comes from Schmidtea polychroa, assembly GCA_959609185.1. Taxonomy (NCBI): domain Eukaryota; kingdom Metazoa; phylum Platyhelminthes; order Tricladida; family Dugesiidae; genus Schmidtea; species Schmidtea polychroa. The sequence goes on along the minus strand of CAUHTR010000427.1, from coordinate 103,398 downwards.
AGCCTGGAGTTTATTTTTTGACGACAACAACGAGTCGTGGAATATCAATTTTTGATTCGATTGAAGATTGAGAAAATGTCCATCGAGAGATTCCAGACAATCCTTGGATTCGAAGACATTTGATAGCTTAATAATTGAACCGATAATAAAAGTGTTCACTAATATCCTTCAGAGCGAAATCTAATCACCCATAATTGAAATCAATGTTTTTATGAATTGTCAGCAGACTTTTCAAAGTGTTTGTATTAATTCATTTGCTCAAATAGAAACGAAAAAACATTTTATATTTTAAATTATTTTCATTGGAGAATTATTAAAAAATAATAATATCTGAGAAAATTAATTGAAAAAATAAGAGAAATTTAATTTATTGTTTGGTAACAAATAAAAAACATTATTTTTATTTTAAATTATTTTCATTGGATGATTAATAATTTTAAAAACATAAAGATAAATTAATATATAAAAACCCTTTCTCATTTCCTTTTCTAAAAAATATCCGTCATCGAATAAATTTAATTAGCAATTAATTATTCTAACATATTCATTTATCAGTAAAGCAAATTCGACTAATTATCGTGTGAAGTTCTTTTCTTCCCATTACATTCAATTACCTAAGTCTTTTATCTTCATTAAATTCGTCTCGAATAGTCTATGTGAACGATAACAAATAAATTTTATTATCAAATGATATTTTCATCTTTCAATATGATTCTTTGTCAAGATTCTAGTGTCAACGTATATTCCTACTTATCGTTATGCGTATTTTCGACATTGAAAAAATTTAATGATTAAAAATTGATTTAAAATATATTTATCGATTCATCAGTTTTTTATTCATTATTTTATTTATCCATAGTATGCTTCAAGGACAAGATTTAACAGATTTTCTAACAAAGAGTACAAGAAACAAGGATAAAATCGTATACAACGGGTATGCATACAACCTTATTCCTTCTACAAGCGATGTTTCAATCTGGAGATGTAACCAGCGAACTTGTCATGGCAAGATCAAGACTAATCCACAATATCTCGTTTTAGAATATGAAATACATAACCACGCGTCAAGTACAAGGAATAAATGCTTAGCGGTTTTAGATGCTAAGTATTGCTACTAAGTATTATGTATTATATTTATAGACTCTGATTCATAATAACGACCAATAAATTTTTTTTTTCATAAGAAATATTTTTAAATCAATTTTTAGTCATTGAATTATTTCCCTCTCTTCCTTTTTTTTCAACGACGAAAATGCGTATTTTCGACAATGTCGAAAATACGGGCAGCCTTTTATTATCAAATGATATTTTCATCTTTCAATATGATTCTTTGTCAAGATTCTAGTGTCAACTTATATTCCTACTTATACACTGGACTCCATCGATTTTCAATCATTGAGTCTTCCCAGTGGCGGAACTTCAAAATTTGGGCCCCCCGCGCAATGTAAAATATTTCCACTTAAATTTTTCGGTTAAAGTTTAATACATAGTTATTCACAGCAGCCGCTATTCAATAATAGTTTTATGTTTGTAGGCAAATATAACTGCGGGAAAAAAGTTTCAGAAAATGATTGTAAATATTTGTTTAGTAATAATTTTGGGCCCCTATAGCTGGTGGGCCCCCGCAACGCAGGGTCCAGCGTCCACTAGTTACGCCACTGAGTCTTCCGTAAATAACTATTGCCTTTATTTCTAATGAAATTCTAAGTTCGAATTTGTTGACTTAGGCTAAATAATTAAATAAATGCTCATTTTGTAATTAAATGTTCAGTGCAACTGGTTTAATTTTATTTCTATACAATTTTCAAATTTCCTTTCAAGCTTTATTTCTGTTTGATTTAATTTCAATGATTTTCGATTTGTTTTAATGTATTGATGGTTTCAATGGAAGAAGTTCTTTCTGTTTTCAAGGAAGAACTCGTAAAAAAATTGTAGTTGGTAACCTTTCTGTCACTGCCAGAAAATGATCTAACGAGCTTCAAAACAGCTGACTCACTCAATAAAACGTATGTTGATATTGTTTAGTCATTTCCCAAGTATAGAAACACGTTTACAACATATTTGCTTCTTAAAAATGACACCAAATTTGTTTAACCTTTACGAAATATATTGGGTAAACTTATATCAAGTTTTAAGTTTAAGAAGGAACTGTGATATTGACAGCTGGCTTGTAACAGTTTTGACTGTTTTCAATATCAATTTTTTGTTGTTTCTTTATCTTTTATCATTAATTTATCTTTATTTTTCTTTATCTTCATTTCTTTACAGACTATAAATCAATATTTAGTCTTATTTTTAACTCAAATTCTTCAAACAGCCTTGAAACAGATTTTTTGATTAAAAATACGAAATTATATTTTGATTATATGAAATCAATTTAGCAATAAATTAATCTTTAATATATTTATCTATACTAAATTTATAACATTATAAATTAAATATCATGTGTATGCAAAGGCGTCTTTAGAAATTTGTCGCCCCTGTGCTATAAACTATAACGCGCCCCTAAAAAACAATTTTTACAAAAATATATTATGTTTATTAAGAATATTACACATTATTAAGACTTTTCACCTTTTATTTCAAAATTAATTCGTAAATGTGGATAACTAGATTATTACAAAATTTTCTTCTCAATTTTTTTAAGTTTTAAAACTTATAAACAAAAATGTCAAAAAATAATAATTATTTTTGCATAATTTTAATTTATATATTAAACTAATTTTTTTTTTCGATTTTCTTTAATTTTGTTTTGTTTATAATTTTTCAATTTTGTTTTCAATTTTATCAAATTTATAGCTTTTATAAAATTTACGGCGCACCCTGTGCTTAGCACAGTTAGCACAATGGAAGAGACGGCGCTGTGTGTATGATTTCTGTATGTTGGCATTTCTCAGATAAAAACAGATAAAATTTTAATAATGAACAAAAATTATTATTGAAATAATTCTAATAATTTATATTTTAAAAAATTTACTAAATTAGAAAGGTCTTACTTGATTGATTTCACCAACGATTTCCTCGATGCTATCTAAATTTGGAACAAATTTCAAAACATTATGGTCAGAATCCGATGGAGTTTTCGAGTTCCTCTATAAGAATTGAAAAAGAATCATCAGCTAAATGTCAAAAGATGGAAATTACATTTGTGGGCTTGTGTTTTTCAGGTTGATTTGAATATTTATTCGATAACGATCGAATGCTGTGATTGTTAGGAGTTCCAGGAGATTTTTTCATTTCCCTAATTTTCTGTTCACGATTCAAGGAATCTGTGGAAATATTATTTAGGCCAGAAGTTTTCAAAAAGAAATACTTTTTCCTTTCAAGTGAACAGAGTCAATATCGGGCTGAGATGAATTATAGCTCGATTGGGAAGAACGTTTGTCTTTAGAAAATCCCTAATTAATGAATAAAGGAAATAAAATAAAGAATTGAAAAATAAAAAAATCAAGATTGTAAAATTAATTAATTGGAACAAATTGGAAAATCGATCGATGGGAAAATGTAGGAGTTTATTAAAGATTAAATAATTTTAAATTTCACGTGAATAGTTCTTATCAAAGTGTTGGGGTTATAAAATAATTAAAATTAAAATTGAATTATATTTGTAATTAAAAGAATGAGAGAAGGGTAAGACTGGTCAATGAGAGAACTGACAATACGAAGAAATAAAATGGGTAGAAAGGCTCGAGAAGGTGCATCAGCATATGGATAAAACACAAAAAGGTGATTTGAGAAAGATTCATAAGTTCGAAATAAAGGCTGAAAAATTGGTAATGGGGGAACAGAGATAGCGGGGAATAACATAGCGATAACGGAATTTTCAGAAATTGCTAGGAAGAGTGCGAAAAGGTGCGTAAGAGAGAAAAACAAGAAAATGAAATTAATTAATTAATTAGCTAGTAGAAAGAAATCACGAGTTGGGTAAAATAAGAGAAAAGTAAACAGAAGGAACATTTGGGCCCATTATCGTGTCACAATGATTAATGGAAGAAGACCAAGAAAAAGATAGTGCGTGCAGAAAGGCCCGTGTTTGTTGGACCATTCTGGATGACAGCCGAAGCAGATATGTGGAGTCGAATATCAAGAGATAGATCGGCTTGGCAATAACCATTTGTCATCCGGATTTCGAAGAGTATATAAGGAATGGGAAAATCAGAGCAAACCTGCATTTTGCCTCAGCTAGTAATTAGAAGAAAACTAGTGTAGGAAAAGGAAAAAGACGAATTAGGAAGTTTAGGGAAAAAGAAAATATAGAACCAGGAAATACGTAAAAAGTGGAAAGGAATTAAATTAAATAGTAGAAGGAAACGTTGGTCAAGAGAAGCTAGGGAACAAAAAGGTGATTATTATCTTTTGTCAAAGCATCAACACCCAGCAGAGAACCAGTCAAACTCGTAAAACTTTGGTTATTGATTATTTGTGTCGAGAGAAATATATTTTTGTGATTCAAATATACGTTAGGTAGTTTATTGTTTTGATCAAAAGAACACTTAGAGTCAGAGGTTACCGACTTCAATTAATAAAACCCAACAAAAGATTTATTTAAAAAAACTAGTTTGTTTAATTTTTTTATTTATGTTTGATGATATTGTAATTGAATTCTCAAAATATTTGTTTTATTTGAAATGCAATTATAACTTAAAACTTACCCGACTGTAATGTTATTACAACTAACGAGTATTGTGTGCTTTAAAAGCACCGTTTGGCACAAAGACCTTTTGAAATGTAAAGAAGGTATTTTGAACGTTGATCTAAAAAACCATTTAACATTTCCACAAAAAAGCTTATGGCATAAAATACTGAAGACAAAGCATAACGCTTTTAAATATATTCTCAAGTAAGAAATTCTGTAATTGGTTTTTTCAAGTGATTTTAATATAATATGTAGCTTTTAGTGATAGCGGTTTATCGGCATTCAAGGCAGCTAAAGAAACGAGTTGAAATTATTCTAAATGGAATCAATGGAGACATACTCTGCGTGAAAATAACTGATAATTGTTTCAACTTTGCCATGTTTTCCACAGAGAAAAAGATTAAGAATAGAAAATAGATACTTTTGAGTATTTTGAATTATAACTAATAAAAATAACACACAAACTAGTGGTTATTAAGACATTTACAAGAGTTCTAATGGAAAAACATAACGACAGAGAAGAATATGAGAAATATCTTGGAAAATTTTAAAGAAATAAGTAGTGTTTGTGATCTTGGAAAAATTAAAACAATCATAACAAGGAAGATGAATCTAGTTTTAGAACAATGCAAAATGTCTTTAACGCAGCGCTTCTCAACCTTTTTGTTATTGCGACCCAGTTTACCAACGTAAATATTCTCGCCCCCCTTCTTTGATCTATCGAAAATTATAGTGTCATAATGAAAACGGTCAGATATTCGTACATTTAATTTTATTGGTAAAAATATTGGTAACATTTAAGCATGCTAGCAAAAGATTTTAAAAAATACTTTTTTGCTGAAGAAAAATTTCTGGCAAGTTACGAGTGGGTTAGAGACTAATAATACAATGTTCCACAAGGTCTTTCGACTTCTGAAGAGGAAAATTTTATTGATTTTACAACAAACAGTGAAATCAAAAGACAATTTAATAAGAAATCGATTTTTGAATTTTGGGTTGGTTTGGATGACGAGTTTGCGACATTAAAACGAAGAGCTTTGCAAATACTTTTACCGTTTTCATCATCTTATCTTTGCGAAACCGGATTTCCTGCGGTGAAAACAAAATACAGATCACAGCTAAATATAGAAAAAGAACTTAGGGTATCCATATCTGGTATTACTCCTTCATTTCAAAAACTTTGCAATGAGAAACAGACTCAAGGAAGTCATTAATTAATAACATAACATATTTAACTGGTATTTGTTTCATACTAATAAACTTAAATAATAAATATAATAAATTATTTATTGGTAATCAGTAATTATAAACTGTATTCTTATTTTAAATATATATATAAATATAAATATATATATAAATATATATATAAATTTTTTAATTATACAATTTCTTTTATTTAACCTTCAACAAAGTTTTGATTTTGTTTTTAAATATACTCGCGCCCCCCCCCCTATTAGCTATATGAAGATTATGATGAAATAATCCCAATGTGTGAAACTTTGATTGAAACGGTTTTGTTAACCGACAGAACTGTATAATTTGAGGCATCCTAATGGAACTTCTTAATAAAATTATCCCATAATCTCTCTCCATTTCAAATGTGAATAGATATCTCCATGTCGTGAGTTATTGGTCCATTCGTATATTCATGAGAAAATTAATGACAAAAACTATTAAGATATATTAAAATCTTGATTCATACCAAAAGCTAGTCGTAGAATGATATCAAAAATAAACTTTCAACAACATGAAGCTCCTGATCATTATAAGTGTCAAGCAAGAGAATTTTTGAAAAATAAATTTCCTGATAAATGAATTGAAAGAAAACCGAGGAATCTCCGACACCGAAAAGATTTTATTGAAGTTAAGGCAGCTGTAACATCTTCAAAAATGTGTGAAAGTGGCATAAACAATTTTACCAATCGATTATATATGTGCGTTAAAGTTGTTGGGCAAAATATTTGCAGAATTATTTTGATAATATTTTACTCAATTTCTGTTTTAATGGCATTGAACAGTGTAAAACCAAAATTAAATTATTTCAGTACTAAAAAACCTTTCAAAATGGCATGTATATGAAATGAGATGAAATAAAAATTTTGATTTGTTATTCATTTCTTCAATGTTTATTTTAATTTTTCTGACCTTTTCCCTTTAAATTATCATTTATATCAACCGGAAGAACAAATGTTAATAGTTCACCAACCTTTCTAAAACACATATAAACCGCATTTGTTTACAAAATCCAAATCATCATGAGAAAACGAACGTTTTGATTTCAATTTTTCAATTATAAAATTATAAATTTATAGGAAAGCAAAAAAAACTATGAAATGATAATAGAAAATTGCAAATGATAATTTAATTAAAAATTTAAATAATTAATTAATAATTAAAAAATTGGGTAATGAAGAAAATAATCGATAAAACAGTCAACCTTTTTCATGGATTTTCTTGGAGAATTATTGTTGTCACCATTCGACAGTTCTAACAAATCGGCTTTATTCAATCGAGATTTTCTTGGAGAATTATTATTTTCACCATTCGACAGTTCTAACAAATTGGATTTTTTCAGTCGAGATTTTCTTGGCTTAACGGATTTTCCATGATTCTATGTACAACGAATTGACATTATTGTAATGCTAGGATTCGATTTATATCATTACCGGTACAATCGTATCTCTAACATTTCCCCTAACGGAATCATTTGTCATGGGCGAAGGAGTTTTGTGTTTATGTGAAGATTTTAATCGTGACTTCCTAGTAACAGATTTAACACTTGTTGTGTGATTTGATAAAGACCGTTTCAAAGCTTCTATTGAAAATCGTCAAATCCTAACCAATTGCGCTATCATAATAATAACTAACCTTTAGCATCTGCAATCATTAAATTCAGATCAAGTTGAGGAGGGGAGTTTTCAAGTAATTCACGATTTTTTACTTTCTGTGAACATGAAATTCCATTTTAATTAATTAAAATATAAATATATAAAATTTTTACAATTAAATAAAATGAGTATTGCTTGTTAGACACAATTAAATTCAAATCTTATTCCAACATTTAATTATAAATTAAAATTTTAAATTCTAGCGTATTTTCTCAAAATTTATACAGGCGTAGTAATTATTAATATTGATGCAATAATTAGTCATAAATAAAATTGTTTAATTTAAAATAATTTAATATCGATTTTAATACAAATATTTATCAATAGTTATTTCAACTAGCTGATTATACTTATAACATTTAAGCTATATTATTTTTAAATAAGAGTTTTGGAACTCATTGCATTGCTAATTATTATGCATTCAGTCGAAGAAAATACTCGGGTCACGAAAGCATAGAAATGTGATAAATTATCTTTCTTGGCCGATAAACTAACCAAGGCTATTTGCATTAAATGCTTCTTAGAAAGCTATTTAGCCAGAATGCATCAAACTTGGCAATTTTGTAATATAAAACTCAATTGTAGGGTCTGAAATTATAACTTTAACACAAACTAAGGATCTCAGTGGTAACAGTACCAATAAAAACCACAATAAAGATAACAAATATGAGATTCATAAATTAACAGCTAATTTGTTAGGTCAAACATAAATAACAAATAGGTCATGTATAAATTAAACTCACGGACAAAATAAACAAATATAACATCGGTTTTTCGGAAACTATTCGAATAATGCATCAAATAAATTAAATTATGTAGGTTAAATATAAATTAAGTTTGTCAACTATAAAATATATAGATCAAATTAAATTACGTAAGTCATATAAGAATAAGTACATAACATTTGCAACAAATAAAATATATTGTATTAACTAGAAAATAAAAATATTTGAAAGCTTCTCAGATGAAAATCTCGTTTTAAGACCTTTAAATTAGGAATATACAAAGTAAGCACGTAACGGAATTTTTGAAGGCGTTACTAAAAGAACAAGTTGGTAATAAAAAATTTTAGAAAATAATTTTATTAATAATTTAATTATTAAAATTTGGATAAATCACAAAAAATAAATACTTTTAACCTCTTTAATAGAGCCTTCAGTTTTTTTCCAATAACGAATAGTTTGTGAATGAATTCCAGTAAGCTTGCTGGCTTCATCAAATGAATCTAATTTATAATACAAATCTAAAATTTTCAATTTAGATTCAGGGTCTACAAATGTTCTAGTAAATGTAATTGATGAATCTTGACTGTTATTCAAGATATTTGGATTATCTGAATTGCTGTTATTAATCAACTTTATATTTTCCTTAGATTTCCCCAAAATTTCATTTGAAGGATTAGTATTTATTACTAACTTCATTTTCTTTAAAAGTTTATTAGGTTTCTTCATTCTTTTAACAAAACTTTTCTTCTCAATAACTTTTTTATTACGTAATTTGTACAATGCTGTATCTTTCTCCATCACAAATTTATGATCTTTATGAGGGAATTTACATTTCTTATCTATTTTTTTATGGATCAATTTATTATTTTTTTTAATATAGTTTTTATTTAAATTAAAATTATTAGCATTTTTTTTCAATCCCATAATGAACAATTCAATAAACCAATTAAATAATTTATTAATAAAATGATTTTAAACTAATACAATGTTAAAGTATTATTTAAACACAGATTGTGAAAAAATTTAAAACACAATTAAGAAAGTTAATTTAAAAATAAGTAAATGTAATAGATAAACTGACACTTAGATTTTAGAAAAATTTTAAAGCATTTTTATGAGATTACTTATGAAAATATTATTTACCTGTAGTGTAATTATCTGTAATTAGACTGGTGTATTATGACTTAGTTTAGGTTCCTAAATTAAATTGTAAACGGCCAAGCGCTTTTCAAACATATAACATATAAAAAATAGTATATGAAGATATATTCTAATTTAAATGTTTTTCTAAATATAAATAATCGTGAGCAAAGCTTGAGCAACAAATTTAATTCCTATTATTTTTGTCGCTTATACGAAAAATTCATTAAAACAACTCAATACCAAAAAATTAGGCCAAAGTGAGCAAAAGACAACTCACATCAGTCGGTGCAATTTAGATGCAACCCAGAATGAGGATGAGCATCTCTACTGAAATAGAAGGAATGAATAAAGCCAATAAGATGAAAGAAATGAGAAAATTAGTTGAAAACAAATATATAAAAAATATAAAAAAATTAAAATTAGCTAATTAAATTGGATCAGATTGTTGGACGTTGAGGGTAGATCCATTCACACATTTGTTGGACGACAGGGGCCGAGCAATAAGAGTTCGAGCTCACGAAATATTATAGGGTAGGCCCGAATGGCTATAGGGTAAATATTTACTTGGAGCCCGCATGATATCATTTTGCAATCCAATCCAACCCAACCCAGAGAGAGGTGTCGAAAAATCGTCATCGCATGAACTATATTGAACTGCCGGATCATTGTGATTTAATTATTAATGTTGACATTTGGATCTTATATTTGACCATTTAATTCCTGTAGTTTATTTATTTTATTCCTTTATTTTATGTGTATTAAATTTGACTATTATTATCAACATTTTGAACACTTTAACTGATTATCTAATCTTGACTTAACATTTGATTGTATTCGGATTATTTAATTTTTGTAACTTATTAATTTTATTATGTTGTATAATATGATGGTTTATACAGGGTTATTTAGTTAATTAATTTACATATATAATAATTTCACATTGGGGAATAATTAAAATCAATTAAGAAACATTGCAATCATAAGAGCAAACATATGAATTAAATTCCCATAATAACAATTAAGATTGCAATTGAAATAATATAAGTACAATAGAATTCCGATAATAGTCAAGGTGCAAATAATAACATATATTTTTCAAAAAATTGCAAATTAATTATAGAGGTTAGATATAATAACAATCGATAATAAATCGAGCAACAAGAGTTATTAAAAACCCCGCGCCATTGGGATATACGACCAAAGTTTTATTGATAACAACAATTATGCATATAAATGTTTTGGGAACAAATGAAGGATTATATTTTTCAAGGTATGGAATGAAAATGGTTCCACTATTGGAGAAAATTCAATTATATTCAACATGTACCCAAATAGTATGGTTTTATCTCTATGAACCAACGGAAGAAATAGAAATAAATAATTTATTAAACTTCTTTTTTTAAAAATGTTTTAAAAATATTTATGTCGCCCGCCAATTAGCAATCAATTATAACTATCCTTGGCAAATAACAGAATTGCTATTTCAGAACAATAATACAAAAATGTATAAACTAATCCAAATAGAGATCTTAACAAAAAATTTAAACAATAGAACCAGTAGTGTATATATTTATATATATCGATAACCAGTATATCATCGTTAATAAATGACAGTGAAAGCACTTGTATTATTTTGACATCCATTATCATCAGTGTGACATCATTTCTCATTATTTTTCTTCTCACTCTACTGATCTACTTTCAAAGACTTAACAGACAATATGAAAGTCAATCCAAGATCTCAAGACCTTGGATTGTCTATGAGGAAATATGGGTTTAGTGAGATACATTTATGTTGCATGCAATTATGATAATATAGTAGTACTGTATTAGTAGTAACGTTTTATTTTTATGTTTGTTGTAAAATTTGCACCTTTCAATCAAAGATAAATATGATTGGTTTTGTGAGGTGTTTTCAGCTGAGAGTTAAATATTTCAAAAAATTATTAAGATAATTTTAAATGATAAATAATTGACTATTTAAAATAACTTTGAAAATAATTTTTAAACTGAAATTTTTAAATTTTTAAATTAAACAAGCTTTTTAACCGGATCATTTTTAAATAGATATATTTTAAATATCGAAATTTTAATAAATGGTTTTTTAAAATATTTTATTCAACGCTAAAAATTTGTATGGAAATTATACAATATTTCAAAATAAATACTTGGAATTATGACTTTAACTTTTGAACCGGATTTAAAAAATAATTTAGAAGATGTTTTAGCAGCTTCTAATATGTCAACAACATCTATGGATTTCTTCACAAAGAAGCTATTCCCAAACGATTATCATAGAGAAGATGATGTCGAAGCATTCATTAAAGAATGCGATAAATATTTTAAAGTGGTACAAATGTCTACTTCAAGAAAAGAAGTGATGATCGAATTACAGATCGATAAAGAGATCAGAAAGATTGCGGAATGCATTCGTCAAGAAACAAGCTTGGCAGAGGATTTACAATCTGCTATGTCTTATAGACAGATGAGTGAAGAGCCCGATAAATATTTTACTATCATAGACGAGTAAGTCGATAAAATATTGGGACATTAGTCTGATGGTACACTATGCAGCCGAGAAGACTTTAAAACGAAAATTGTGACACCAAAGGAACAACAGAAATGAAGAAAAATATCAAGAAGTTACATGAATCTCCTATAGTTGCAGAAGAGATCTATGCAGTGAGAGAAAGAAGGCCAGAATAGAATATAACAAGAGATTACAGAGACGCGGTTACAAATCAATCAAGAAATATCGAGAAGAAAGTCCGAACAGACTAAGAACGAATGTTGGACATGTCACAAGGTAGGAAATTTGAGTAGAGATTGCATAACATAGAAGGCAATTACATGTTTTACATTTGGAAGACAAGGACATATAAGAAGTCAGTGTCCACAGATGCAGAGAAAGGTAGTCGAATGTTATGCGTGTGGTAGCCCGGGACACTTGACAAGAGATTATCAAAAAATAAGGTGTACAAGGTGTTCAAATGGGTTCAAATGGGAAAAGAGGGGGATAGAAAAATTAAAAACACAATAAAATTTCTAATTGGGAAGGAATATAAGGGGCCACAGAAAAATTAAATAAAACTACTAAGATTTTAAACTTTAAACTGTTCAAATTTAATAGGTAAATTTTTATTAATATTTAGTATTTATACAGTGATTGCCAAGGCAGTGCCCCTGGGGTACTCCACCTTGGTGATGATTTCAATTCTAAAATCAACCAAATTTAATAGTGTATATTTCAGTAATGGAACAAATTCAATGGAGCCGGACAATTAATGATGGATATCTGAAGATGCATCGCGACCACGTAGGACAAGACTCAATAGTTATCAACGACACCAGGAAAATTCCAAATTCCAAAATAATAAAAAATTTTATTATCTAGGTAATAAACGAAAATACATATTTATACGCTAAAAATATAAGTTTAACACTTAGCGGTAGGTTGGGAGCACAGCTGTATTGCACTGTTTGCCAACTTCCAGCCAATTCCACTTGATGGCATAAACCATAAAAAGCGTGATTTTCAGGTTCTGTGTCGATTTTTGAGATCTAAGAATAATTACAAATTAAACCTTTAATTTGAATAAATCCATTCTAATACACTTCGAACGACCAACACTAAGTTAATAACAATAAGTAAGTCTGAAGAGTACGAAAGGAACTCCGGTAAACATAATAGATGAAATGTATAAAAAATTCTGTCGATCTGCTCAGCAGTTGTATCAAAAAAAAATTAAATTAAATTAAAAAAAATATTTAGTTATAAATGATTGATCCGCAGACAGATTTTCAGTAGGAGGATGTGAGCCCGTCAGATACAAGGTGTGGGGTATTACGATTACGTACTAATGACCGATCACGTAATACACACATTGTTATTAACTGACCATTCGCGTAGCTATTACGTAATATAAATGTAGTTGCTAACTGACATCACGCGTGACCCTTTACGTAATACACACATTATTACTAACTGACAAGTCACGTGTCCATTACGTCATACACACATTGTTACTAACTGACCACTCGCGTGCTCATTACGTCATATACAAACCTGTTGCTAACTGACCACTTATTGATGACTCAATATACTGACCATGGTAACTGTGTCGTCATACTTAGTGGTCACTGGTTGCTAACTGTAACCGCATACACACATCTAGGACACTGGTGATCTATATAAGGATCCAGACTATTGACTACTCTATATAAGGATACATTACTATTGACTACTCTATGTGAGGATCCAGTACTATTAATACAACCGAGTACGACCAATACTAAAATACAGCCACGATCACGACCACGACCGCGACCACAACCACGACCGCGACCACAACCACGACCACGACTACGACAACGACAACGACAGCGACAGCGACATCTACTACATCTACTACTACTACTACTACTACTACTACTACTACTACTACTACTACTACTAATTCTTAATTTCAAGGAAGAAAGAGTCAGTGTCGCCAGCAACAATGTCAATCTTACAATTGAATTGATTTCAATATTTAGCTAATTCAAGATACTGAAGCTGATACATCCTTAGTTTCGATAGATCTAAAACTGTTTGACCTATATAACTAGGTCTATCTAAACAAATCAAATCTTTATTCAGATGTGCTGCAATCAGATTGTCATCAATTTTGATACACTTTCTAAAAGGCAGCTTTGAAGAATATGTAATCATTTTTTCAGCAGAATTACATAATCTCAAATTCATCCGTTTTTTAAGATTTTCCACTGATTTTCAATAAAGACTTATTTAAAAGCTTAAAGTAGTTCTTATCTAGATTATTGGTTGAATCAGCTCTCAGAGAAGTGTTTGTATCGATGTACTCTTTAAAGCTATGAATCTTAACAATCTTAACACCATGAGAAACAAACATTTTGAGAAGTCTCCAATGAAGAACGTAGTTCTTCTTCGGATAATGCGTGAGCATCAACTTCTCAACTTTCGAATCCGATGGACACATCTTTTCAGGTGCCACTGGGAAATTATCCAAAAACTCATGTATACTTTCAGGAATATCGATATCAACTTCCATAGTGTAACCATATGGAAGCATTTCAATATTTGTACTCATACACTCATCCAAAACCGAATCAAGATTATTAATTACCCAACTAAAATCACCGAAAGGAAGACTTTGGCTAAGAGCCCAACCATACAGATTGTTAGTATCAATATATAACAATTCTGTATCATCAGAGGTTTTAACATAATGTAAGTTAACAAATGTTAACCCACCTCTGATTCCTCCTTCATAGAAATTATACATTTCCATATCAGTAAGAAGTTCAATTGGTTCTTTCAATGTCATCAAGGCAGAGGCCCAACTCATTCCTGGAATACCGTAGAAATTTAAGGGATCTAAACCGTTGTGTGCAATACTCCTAGAACGAAATTGTTGAAAAAAGTCCGCAAGAAGAAAGACATCTAATTTCAAGTATATCATCATATAATCTAACAAGTTATTACAATTATTCTCATTCCAGATCTGCTGAGCTCTCAAATATTGTGATTCAGTCACTTCAGGCCAAATTGGAGGTAATTCGAAAGTTGTTTCCAAGATTTCCAAACTTGTTGCGAAATTAAAAGGAAAAATACCTTTACAATCCATTATTGAACCAGTGAATACAGATTCAGTCAGAGGAAAGTTCGAAAGAGTTTTTACTGCATTATCTAATGATGCGCTAATGAATTGATAACTATCAATAAACCTAACTGATAATTTATTAATATGTGCTATCAATGATATAAATTTTTCCGTGGTAGTTGGAATTATATTTAAATCCAAAGAAGGAAAACTACTAAGACCATATTTCAAAATGTGATGAAGGTCATACCCCCTCAAGTTATGAAAGATAACGGTTAAATGTTTACGAATTCTCCTAGAAAGATTACAGAAACGACAGGCTGCACCGAGATAACGACCAGAAAAGTGATCGTGATCTCTCGTTCGATTTCTAATAGGTTTCTTACAAAGATAACAATTCAAGCAAGTCCTAAAATTTCGTTCTTCATTAAACGATAAAGTAGACATTGGAGTATTACTATGAATGTTAAAATACGGTAGGATTATTGTGTCAGCAATTTCCTCAATCTTACTCAAAAATTCAAAGACACAATTTGAACCAATAAAACTATGATAGGATTTAGTATTATTAAAATTATTAACTAATAATAGTCCAGCTGATATTGGTAGATGCTTTTGGTGATATCTTATGTCACTGGGTAAAATTGACTCAAAGTCAACGTAAATTACAAATGGTGGTGTTACTGGTTTTGAGAAATCATCAAATTCTAAATATTTATTTTGAGGAAGAGTGTATAAAGTCGTTCCTACCTGATTTTTAATACATAATGCATAATGACTGTCAAAAACTTCCTGTAAACGAAAACCATTAAGACATCTAGGACACCATTGAGATTGAATTCTTACACTAACTATATCATCAGTATGGGAATTCATTAAGCGTTGTAAATTAATAACAGCAGTATAATGATATTGGTCATCATTTTCGAGGAGTAAAAGATATAATGGATCAACACCAGTCACTTTAGTACGATGAATGATATCCAAATGAGGATGATGAGGAACAAAATCATCATTTTCATTATCATCATCATTATTAATAACTGTTGGGCTATAAGACAATACATTAATGGCAAGACCAGGATTCTTTTCCTTAAACCTACGAATATTGCACAGTCTCATAGTGAATCATCTATCTCGTCATAATTTAATTCACCAAGAAAGTTAGTGTAACTATACATATTACTACGATTACTTGTAAGGTTGTCATGTTTCAATAAAGCTAAGATACTATATATGAAACAAAGATCGTCACTGTTCTTAATATTAATAATTGCTCTCTTTCCTCTAAGTTTAAGAGGAGTTTTAATAAATCCATGACCAGTTAACCTATTTATTCGCGAATATTTAGTCAGTGTGAAATGAATTTCCCTAATTTTAATTATAGTCCAACCACTTTCTAATTCACTAAATCTTTCAATTTTTTTCATTTAATTTCCTAATTCCTTCAACAAGAAAATTATCAGAGAAAACATCAGCATTATTCGATAAAAACTCATCTTTTGCTATATCATCTTTTTCAAACTGAATTTTAACAACAAATTGAACTTTTACACTACCCATTTTATTTATTTCAGATAAAAGTCTTGTAACTATCCTATCAGTTAAAGTAATTTGATTAACATTAAATTCGCCAATATCAAATTTCAATAATAAACAATAAATTTAAGATAACAATTAAATTTAAAATAACATTACAATAAAATATTACTTATATTGAATTTTCTTTTTTTTTCTTTGGAATATTTGGCACAGCATTTGAATAATTTGGTACAATATTTGGCACATCATTTGAATAATTTGGTACAATATTTGGAACAGCATTTGAATAATTTGGAATATTTGGCACAGCATTTGAATAATTTGGAATATTTGGCACAGCATTTGAATAATTTGGAATATTTGGCACAGCATTTGAATAATTTGGAATATTTGGAACAGCATTTGAATAATTTAGAATATTTGGCACAGCATTTGAATAATTTTGAAAAGCATTCATCATTGCGATATAATTTTGAAATGAATTCATCATCGCGATATAATTTTGATTGACCTATTTAAATAATTAATATAAAGAAAAAATATTTTTAATAAATCATACCATATTGTTGGCTTGTTGATTCGAAGAATCGTTAGTTTTATTATTATTATTGTTTGAATTCTAAATAAAATAATTTAAATGAAATAAAAATAGAAAAACGTACCATTTTGTTCGTAGTGGGGTATATGTAAAAAGTGATAATAATGAAAAGCCGTTTCTTTATATATGCATTATTATTATTACTACATGAAAATTACCCAATCAAAATAAAGAAAATAGCGTACACACATTAAGAAAACACAAATAATACATTTATTAATATTTCAAATAATCTAATACACCAAGTAAACAGTTTTTATATGCACAATCATCTTCGTGTTCATAAAAGGGACATGATATGTTTCTTGGAAAATTCTGACTTTCTTTCATTGAATAATTTACAATTCTCAAAGTTGGAAAATATTTTCTTAACATTTCTTCCTTTCTTTCATTAGTGACATAGAAAATCGATGTTTTTCGATCAGAACCAATAGTACTTAAAATACACGTTGGACAGAAATAATTTTTACCGTCAAGTATCCGATCTTCATGATATTCATTTGCCGAGAACACCCAATGCAAGGGTTTTAAAACATTATTAGTATTGATCATACATAATTCTTTAATAACTAATCCACCAAATTCATTCTCAAAAACACTAATATCAATAAAATAACTAGACATTTTTATTAAAACTTTATTTAAAATCAACACGTTTATACATTGAGTTTAACCAAACAAGACAATATTGACCACATGTTGTTGTAAATGGATCTTGATGTCGATGTTTATTGTAAACAATTGATCGACCTATTGTTTCTAGTTTACTGACTAAAAGAGCTGGATAATAGAATCCCATTGGTTCGAAAACATGTATCTTGTTTGGTTTCACATATATTGCAATCCAATGCTCACCACCTAGAGTAGATGATTGGGCATTGATGACTATAGCTTGATTATCATCAAGATATGGGATTTTATCTAACGGGTAAACACCAATAAACTCATTTCCCAAAGGTTGTTTTCCAATTTTATTAACCTGAATAGAACTAATTTAATTAAATTATTTGTTAAATTAAAACTTACTTCATGATATTCTGATTACATCGAGTTATTATATTTATACTAACTTTTTAAACAAGTACTGTTCTATTTGCTGTGATTTGGATTTCGTTTTCAAATACACCATATATTATTACATGTACTGGTTCCTCGACAGATTTAGCAAACTTGATATCTAATCGTAAATTTCCGTTTTGAGGTAACTGACTCTGATTCAAATCAAAATCAGGGGCCAAAACAAAAGTAAAGAATGGGTATTTTGATTTAAATTCATCAAGAGATATACCACAATTCAGGTTTTTATCCAAATATCCCATATTTCTTACAATACTTTGCATATATGTAGCACAAAAATTGTCTTTTTCAAAATCTTGAGTATATGTCTCTCGATAATCAGTGTTTTTCGATAAAGACAATGAAGTTACATTGAAATGTTTCAATTTCGAACTTGAAGCCGTGTATGAACCATTGTATTGAGATTCACTTTGAAAAGTTACAAGAATAAAATTAGGCATTCTTCTATCTCCAAATATTTGTTCCTTGTAAAATGATGATGCACCTTTTCCGATAGCAAATTGTACAATTTCTTTTGTTTTGATTGGATAAATTGCATGTTTTGAATTAAGACCAAGTTGATGACCAGCTAATACTGATGCTTCAACCCGAACTCGACGAATCATTAATTTAGCATCCACTAATTGACAAGTTGGTTCTCCAGTTTTTGAAAATAGTGATAATGCCGAATCAGATCGTTTCAATCTAATGTGTACATTTCCTCCAGGAAGTAGATATTTAGGTTGATCCATGAAATCAAACTGTAGTGAGGAGCACATTGTAAAAACCTTTGAGCCTTTAATCCAATTTTTTCTTTCTTCAGAACTTCCATATCCCATAGGTGTAAGACAAGTATTTTTAGTATCACCTTCAATCTTAATTTGATTAAATCCAAGAATTGCATCTTTAAAAAGTCTATGAAACATGTTATTGTTTGGTTTTATGTCTGAAGTATCAACCAAATCTTTTCTGTCAAAATTTATAACTTTAATTTGAACAGTTAATAAAGTATCATTCAAATCCAAATATTCAGTTTGAGAACCATTAATATAAAATTCAACATCATTTCTACTATCAGTAATGGAATTCATTGGAAATACTTCTTCAAATGCCCCATATTCAATAACTGCTTGAGGCGCTGGTCGATCAAATATGCACAATTCAGATTTACCACAGATCATTTTTGGAATATAGTTCCATTTCCTTTCATTCGTTTGTTTATATATCTCCCATGTTTTCTACGTTTCGGTTGAGATCCACCTGTTGCATTATATTGAGATTCTTCGTCATTAAACATGTTTGCTACATCGGGTATCAGCGATGTTACATTAGGTAATGCTTTACTAATTTCAGATAAAGCGTTTGTTTTCAATGATGGTAATATTTTTTGATCATTCATTATCACATCATTTGCGGTTTTCATACCAAAACTACCTAAACGCCTAAGAATCGGTAATGCAAATCGGCCAATGGTTTTCAACCAACCTGATCCGTACTGTTTACCGATAAAATATGGTATTTCCCCACCAGTTTGACTGTTACTATACAATGACAATATATCTGGATTAATCATCTAATTTACGGAAATGTTATGTCAAATGAGTTTTTGAATCTTTAGGAAATTTAATGAGATTTCCACTATCGTCACGAATATTAATTTCTATATTGTTTATACATGTTCTTGCTACAGGTAAATACATGGGATTTTCTATTTGTATTTGCACAACTTCATCTTGTTCATATTCTTTAATCCATACCGCTTTCAGAAGAGAAACTAATGAATCTCCAACATTTATCGGGTCAATAATACCACTGTAAATGAACATTTGTTGATGATGATTAAACATTTTTCCTTTGCGAATTCCAGTAAATTGTCTCTCATTATATACTTGGTTCTCTAATCCTAATGTTTTGACTAAGTTTTCATCAAATACAATTTCTTTTATGTTTTCACGGAGACTGAATTCGAATATATTTTCTTTAATTTCGAAGGTATTGAAAATATGAGAGCAATTTAACGCGATATAGTTAAATAAGTCTTGAAGATTTTTGATGTATAAATTATCAGTAAATGTAAAAACTGATTCACTTATTGCAGTATACGTCAACTTTATTTTGAGAGTATTACCTACACCGTCAATAGCTGGTGGAATTAATATTTGCATTGTTTCACTTGTACTTTTAATAGTTAATTCGGTAACTCCCAATCGTTTCGCACTTTCCACATCTTCAAATGTTATTTCAAATGGATATAAATCACAAGAAATATTTAAAATTCCTCTAGTAATGTATATTTAGCAATAATCGTTTAATTGAATCATTGGTGCATAAGGTTCAATAATATAATTAGTGCTAACTGTGTTCAATACATTTTCTTTGTATTCAATTTTAGCATTACTATAAAATGGAAATGTATTGTATACAAATGTGTAATCAAGTAAAGCAACTTCCCAATTACCATTTAAATAAATATGATTTTGAAAACTGACCATAAATTTGCTAGCCTGATTATCTGGATGTATTTTTGGACAACTATTACTCGGTAGAATGGTATAAAAATTCATTTTCCTAGATCTTTTGCTGATATCCATGTTGGGTTTTGATATCCATGCCACTTGACATAAATTTGTTTATCTTTATTCAACATTTTAGTTTTCAATATTTTTTCAATTCTAAATATTGTGGGTAAAGGAATAACTTGGAGGTCTTGTTCATAGAATTTACCAGATACTTGATTATTTTCACTATCTTTAATGACATACATGACCGGATTTTGAACTGTATTGATTTTTGAAATTTGAAAAACCTCATCACTCCAATTGTTGTCGAAATTCTTGATGAATGGAGAAGCAGATATTTTAGATATTCGAACATGATCATTGACTTTATATTTTGGCTTTTTAATTTTATCTTGAATATCAAATCTATCTTTTGAAGTCACATCAATAGGTTTCAAACCCTTAATACCTCTGTGTGTGATTGTAACTCTTAATCAATTTTGGTAAAACAGTTATCCATGTTTTATTGCCTTGATAGACAAAATACTTTTTAAGTTTATCTCTTAATGTTCGATTAAATCGTTCAATATGAGCGGCTTTAAATTGTGAAAATACCGAATAATGATTTATTCCTTTAATAATTTCTTTAACTTTACTATTGTAAAATTCTTTACCTAAATCTGTTTGTAAATTAATTGGTTTTCCATTTTTAAACATTGATTTTATTGCTAAAGCCATTTCATTTGCAGATTTTGTTTTGAATCATTTCCATCAAATCCATTTGCCATAAATCATTAATACCATGTTTTATACGCTCTTGTATTAAAGCGTTTCAACATTGGTTTATTCAGACTGTATGCCAGTTGACCTGATAACCAATTTTTCGTCTCTTTTTTCGAATTTGTAACTTTGTTTTTTAACTTTTCTACCCCACCAAAACCTGCTTCGTCTTCTGGATTTGTCCAAATCTTCCCCATTACAACAGGAAGATTTAAAATTTAGTATGAGATTAGGTAATGAACTAGTTGTGCCCATTGTTTATATTGATTGTCCAATTACTCCTCCCAATAATGATAATGCTAATGGAAGTAATGCCCCAATAAAACCACCTTGTTGTTTATATACTATTTTACGCATTTGCTTTCGATTTTTGGAATTTAGTAGTGATAACAACGGTTTCTTATGCTTGTTCAAAACATTTTTAATTGATTTACTGATATTTACTTTACCTTTTACAACTTTAACAATAATATCAAGTAAATCATTGATGAAGTAATTAGGAAACGACTGTAAAATACTCATTCTTTTAATGCTTGGAGCCTTTAATAGTATATTAAAATATGGAAAGCTGCGATGACTTGATTCTTGTGGAACTGATTTTGTTTTCTTTGGAACTGATTTAACTGAATTGTGTGAAATAAGATTAATTGCAGGGATATTTTCAGTTATAAGTTTTTTCGATGGTCTGAAACTAGTTTTTGGTGGAATTATTGTTTCACGTGCCTTTTTAAAAACATTTCGAAGTTTTTTATTACGGGATTTAAGTAACAACATTGTTGAAAAATAATAATTTCAACTTTGTTTATAAATCATGCTACCTTCTTTGTTAAAGATATCGGTTTTAACCCGTAAATCATCTGAACATGTTTGTGTAAAATCAAGAAATATATATCCGTATGGAATTTTGGTTGCATCTTGAAATGCACGGATCAAGAAATTACGATTATTAGGATAAGCTTGTCTTGCAAGGAAATCAATTACAGTTGCATCTCTTGGATTTTTAAAAACAACCAAATATTGAACATTCAAGTTTCGAGTTCTATGGGCTCCGCCTTGATGAAATAGATTCTGTGTTATAAAAATAACGGTTACGCCTTTATATCTAGCAATCTTTGTAAATAAATTATTAAAATCCTTTTCTTTATTGGCTTCTTGATACAAATCATCGATAATAATTACATCACCTTGTCGTAATCTATTTGACCAGTTTTTATCGAATCCTTTTATTATTGTCATTTTTATTTTACAAAATTGGTCTTGTGTCATCCCATGTTCGTCATCAGCTCCCCTGTGCCAATATATTTTATTAAATTTTGACTTAAACATATTTGATTGTAATAATTTACAAACAAATAATGTTTTCCCACAGCCGTTTGGACCAATAATTTGATATACTGCATCATTTCTTAATTCCATTTTAATTAATTTAATTTATTAATATTGTTTATATTTGTTTTAATTAATTGTTATACCTGAATAAAAAATATTCAAATATAATTACATCATTAATGCTTAGCAATATAAATTATAAAGGAAAATGTTCAGTTTCTCATTTAAAGTTTCCAATGGGAAAACCACAACAAATTATCGATAGAAGTGGAAAGTACCCAATTATGTTTTTCAAATCTGGTAAATGTAGAATAATGGGATGTAGGCAACCACTAAAAGTTGAAGATTTACCATTTACAATAGAGGATTTTCAAATTCAATCCATTACTGTAACTGCAGACATTGGAACAAAAATTGATTTATATGATATATTAAAGAAAATTAATTCAATATATGAACCGGAAATCTTTCCAGCTCTGCGATATGTAAAGTATAATCCCTTATGCGTTAATGTGTTTGCCAGTGGTAAGATAGTCATACTAGGTATAAAAACATTGGATTATCACGATTTGGTTGAAAATATTCTTAACGAAATTAGATCAATGACTGAAGAGTATGAAATCCTAAATTTCTTACTAACCATTACCTAACAATATGTGTTGTATATGTAAATATATGTTGTAATACTATTATATGAATTTGATTGGTTGTTATACTTGTGTGTTTAAATATTGGTATAAATACAAGTACATTATTTATTTATTTCATTATAAATGTTATCCCAATCAATTGATGGTAAGTTACATTTTTATTTTTAAATTTATTTTAATTTTATTTTTAGAAATAATGTATCATGCTCTTGTTAATAAGATGATACAATTGTATCCAGAAGAACTTTGTGACTTGGTGTTCTGTGCACCAGAAACCAGAAATATTCGAATTCTGGAGGCTATTGGAATCAATTTAATTCAGTTTATTTCAACCTATAAGAAAAATAGAAGAAATTGGATTAAAGATGAGCCCATATGCGATGCGCCATGTGTATGCTGTGGAAATTGGAGGATCGCCAGAAATAAGCTAGAATTAGCTTTCACCTTAGAGCAGTGGTTCCCAACCTATTTTGGCCTAGGGCCACTTTGTTTAGGTGGAGGACACGAAGGGCCAAAATTTTTAAAACAACAAAAAACGGCGAAGAAACCTTTTTGTGAGTTAATACCCTAGATGAAAAAAACCAAGATACTTTTTTATATGACATAATTTACAATAATATTTTACAATTGGCAAATTCCTGATTAGTAACTTTAGTTTAGTAAATTAATTTACAGAGATAAATATTGATTTTTAACTTTTATAAAGAAATTGTGGATTAAATAGAACACCAATAAAGTCCAGAGATAGTGATTTTCGAAATAAATCATTATCATAGTTAAAATATATTTATAATTTCAATAAAAATATTCACAGGCATTTGGATTTAATGTGAATTTTGTGGCTGAATACTAGAAGCCAGTTTTTCAATGTCAGGTTGAAGTTTAGTTGTTGCCAGAATCATAAGTCCATTCAAGTTCGAATCAGTAAGGCGTGAACGATTCTTGCTTTTAATCAATTTCATTGCAGAAAATGACTGCTCGCATCTGTATGTGCTACCAAAACGACAAACATAACGTTGTGCAAAAGATCGCATATGTTCAAAGTCACTCTCTGGGAGCAGGTTCCAAAATGATATCATATCATCTGCATTTGGAATAACCGGAAGCTCGGCGAATCGACTTTTCAAAACTGAGTTACACTTCAGATCTATAATTTCAAGTTGCAAATTCTCATCTAGGCAGTTGATCCTTTTGTCTGGAAAGTTGAAAGGATTGGTAAAAAGAGCCACATTGTCAGACTGATCTGCAAATTCACTGAATCGTGACTGAAAAGCTGTCAAAAGTTCGACAACCATACACCTATATTTGTCTTCATCAAAGTCATTACCTGTCATCCTTTCTTTCATGTGTTGAAAATTGTCCAATTTTTTTTTGGATAACTGATTGGCAAATAATTGTAATTTCATTTTGAAAGAAGCAATACAGTTACACAGATTTGCAAACAGATTGTTACTTGCTTGCAACTTCAAATTTAGATTGTTGAGATACCCTGTAATGTCCACCAAGAATGCTAAATCATTCACCCATTCATTATTTGAAAGATATTCACGTTCTATATGCAACTCATTAATTTCCGTCAAAAATTCCAAAATACTTCCTTTTAAATCCCAGAATCGTGACAGAACTTTACCTTTTGACAACCATCTGACCTCACAGTGCAGAAGAAGGTCACCATATTCAGCATCTAATTCTGAAATAAACTGTCTAAATTCTCGACTATCCAATGATTTTGCACGGATTTTGTTCACACACTTCACTACTACATCCATAACGTGCTTCATATTCATGGATTTCCCTCAAAGCGACTCCTGGTGAATAATGCAGTGATATTTTAAAAGTGGACGAGCAAGAAATTTTTCGAGCAAAGACAAACATCCTACATGTCTGCCTATTAGAGCTGGTGCACCATCTATGCAAATGCTATCCAACCTTTTCCATTCCAATTTATTTTTTTCTGCGCATGATTTTAAAACCTCAAACAAATCTGTGCCTTTGGTTGTTCCTTGTATGGACTCAAGTCCAAGCAGCTCTTCGATAACCTCGAAAGTATTACTCACCGCGCGAATAAAAATTGTTACCTGTGCGGTATCGCTAATGTCAGTTGACTCGTCCATTGCAAGTGAGAAAAACTTGCAGTTTGATGCGTGAAATGCAATTTGCTCACTAACGTTATTAGCAAGTTCCTCAACCCGTCTTGTCATAGTGGAATATCTTTAAACTTGGCTTCAATGTTTTTTTCTCCTAAGCATTCTGGCGGCTATTTCAAGAACTGGCTTCACAATCTCTTCTCCATCAGTAAAGGGTTTCTTCTTCTTTGCCAAAAGAAGTGCCACTTCATACGATGCAATTACCATACTTTTGTTTTGCTGTAGTATAGCAGTAAATAAGGATTGTTGGGCATTCATTCCTTTCTCCTTCTTGGCGATAAATTCCCTTCGTAAATCAGAGGCCATTGGATATTTATCGACCAAATCTGCATGGCTACTGTTGAAATGTCTTTCCATATTATATTTCTTTACAACTGAAACGCTAAATCCACAAACCAAGCAGACTGGCTTTCCGTTACGACCAAGAGCAAACATATACCTCTCTTTCCACTCGTCATTAAAATCACGACATGCTAAGTTTTTATTTTGTTCAAACTTTCTTTTATCCATGATTTTAAATTCCGAGCTCGTTTTTTAACCAAATTAGAATTTATAAAAAAAATCAGAAGATTGAAATAAAATCAGATTATTGATGAAAACCAAGCAAAATTAATCGATACACAGTTCTTTTATTATTAAATTGGCATCTGGTTTTATCATGGTTTTAAACGAAGTTCAAGACAAACTTTTCCCAAAGAAGGTGTGAATGTGAATTTTTTCTTAGTTTTCTTTGTTGAGGAGAGGGCCACTTTTTTATGCCCGGCGGGCCACGGGTTGGGAACCATTGCCTCAGAGAGATTGTTATAATAAATTATTTTAAATTATTGTTTTTAACATTTTATTTATGTAATTTTAGTTATTTAGTTAATATTTTATTTAGTTAATATTTTATTTTGTTTATATGTTTTATTTTGTTTATATGTTTAATTTATGTAAATTTGATTGGTTGCACATGTGACTGATTTAGTATAAATAAAGGTTTTTTATAATGAATGTGTGCAATTATAAATGTATCTAACAAAAGGTGAAAAAATATCCAATGGTATTGAAACAGTGAAACCTACTCGAACAAAGAAAGATTTCAAGCCTGTTCAAGTGTTCCATGACTATAAGATGTATTTCTTGGTGAATGAAATTGAGTACAAGTTATCAAAGCCTGTTAGATTGACTAAAACTCAATATTCAAATTTACACGGAAATATATCAAAAGAGGATGTTGATTCAATCAATAAAGTTTTACAACAGATCAATAAAAAATTGAGTTGTACTGAAAACATATTAATCAATTATCGGCATACAAGATTTCATGATGCTTTTGATGAAATAGAGTTTAAAGAAACAGAGAATTGGTATATCAATATCATAATTCAAGGATATAAAGTATTCTCAAATGAATTTATGACACCAATATGGAGGAGTGACAAGGTATTTATCAAAATGCATTTTTATTGGTTATTCTATCAGTTTAGATCGTTATTTTTTTATTCATTTTGTCCATACCATTTAATCCTAGTACCATTTTATCCAATACCATTTTGTCCAATACCATTTTGTCCTCATACCATTTTGTCCAATACCATTTTGTCAGTACCATTTTGTCTTCTACCATTTTGTCCCGCCACCCCTTTTTCAAGTGAATTTGATCATTATTACATTAAATAATTATTGTTGGGGGATAATAAATTTATTTTGTATTTTATAATAAATTTATTGGTTTAATTATATTCTATTTATATTTATTTTAATTACCCAAAAAATATGTTTCCTATTTTTTTAAAATTTTAAATTCTATAATTTAATTAAATTTTTAATTCTTTAATAAAAAAACCCTTTTTTATATATTTTAAATTTTAAATTTTAAATCTAATTAAATATTAATTTAAGTATTAATTTAGTTGAATGTTGATGGACGGTTTAAGTTTTTTGATGCAAAGAGTCTCAGCGGCTAATCTTTGCAATGAGTTTTTGAACGCATCTTGTAACATTTTGCATTTTGTTTCGTGTAAGAGTGGTGCTGATTTGTGCACTTTTTTTCCAGTATTCGTGATAATTGCTGGTTTTGCTCTTGACGTGTTCGTTGAGTCTTGTATGGAACGTTCTAAGTGTTTCGCCTATGTACGATGCGTTACATCTTGTGTAAGTAATTTGGTAAACGATGTTCTTTGAGAAGCAGAAACATTTGGTGGAGGATTGGCATATACCAACGGTGGGCAAATGCGGCTCTTCGTTGAGTAAACTGCGGCTCTTTGATAATTGAATTCGATTTTTTTATTTTGAAATTTTTTCAACTGAATTTTTAAAAAAAAATTTTTTGTTGCAATTGTATTTTCATGGTTAGTTCATTTTTACCTGTGTCACAAAATAGGTGTAAACAGAATTAAAATTTATAGTGTCATTCGATGGCGGTATTTAGAATCAAAATTTAATATTTCCTTATTACATTCTACCTTGTTTGATTCTTTTTATAAGCAATATTTAAATAATACATGTTTCACTACACTATATACCAGGGGTGGGCAAGTGCGGCTCTTTGATGAGCCATGTCGCTCTCTAGGACCTCATGCGTGCCCACCCCTGGCATATACAATCTCGATGAAATAGGTCTGATGTTAGAGATTTTTGAGACTTGTGAAGCTGTGATTTCAAAGGTGCAGCAGTTATAAAAATTGGGCGAATATGAACTGGCAGCACCATATTGCGAATGTAAGCTCTGATTGTGTTACATATCCTATTGTTTAAAAAAGGGAAGCGTAGGTATATTGAAGATTCAAAATCAAAAATGTTGATGGGAATACATAGGTTGAAATTGTCTAATTTGTCTCAGTATCCTAACATATGTTGCCTCTGTTTTTTCCGGCAATAAAGCATATAAAAGTGGTATTGAACTGTTAACACGAATTCCATGAATTGTTTAGAGTTGATAAAATAAATGGGGAACTGTTTTAAAAGTTCAATCCCAAACCAATGCTCAGATGAAGACAATAATCTTAGATTTCTTGAAATTGAAAATATTACTCATCTATCATCTGACCTGAATCAAAAAGCAAGAACGGTTCATGCTCTTTAGTTAATTTATACAATTTCTTGCCAGATAAAGGCAATGTTGGTGCTGGTTGATTCTTTATTCTGATATTTCGTATTGTTCTTTTGATACTATCTGTTTTTACAATATGATCTACAGCAACTTGACTGATTTCCAATTGAAACGTTTGATATAATATATTGAGATGCATCTTGACTATTTATTGCCCGATTACGTACAATATCTTGCATCTTCAAATCTTCTATACGTGTATAATCCCCAACATGATTGTGAACACCATTTACTTCCTCAATTTTATTGCCATTTTTTATGGCACGAACACGGCACTTGTGCCTCTGATACATCTCACATTTCCAATATGTTTTTTCTGTTCCCTTATCTTTAAAAAATAAGTGACCGTCTATTGAAAGCTCTTTATGAATTGAATGGCCATATTGGGCAATTAAATTTTTAAAAATAATAATGATTAAAAACATTTTATAATAATAAAAGTTTTAAAATCATATTTTATATCTAAATCTAAATCTAAATATGGCCAGATACACACAGATTCCCGAATTTTCCATTCGGTGGATTTTCCTGGAATCCTTGTGCGTAATAAATAAATTCTGACTAGCTATATGGACATGATGATTGAATGTTGTATAGGTACGTTGAATGACGATGTTGGGGAAAAGAAACTAACAGATAGTGACTGGAATAAAAATCGGACGCAATCCTTCTATCGGTAGTCCGTGAAACCGTATGTGTACTTACCAATTATAGTGCGGAAAAGCGCGCTCAATTTCTGTTGGTACTCAAACCCTTGATACATTACCAACGTTGATTACTCAACGGGTATCAAGTAAAGCGGCATCATTGTATCATGGTTACGCTGGAAAAAGCACAAAGGGGTAAAATGTAGATTATCTGTAACCCACTAACTTTATAATAAAGTAATAACGTATATATTGGTTTTATGTTCAATTATAAATTTATTGTTTTTAATACGGAAAAAAAGCCGTCGTGATTTTATTTATTACTATACTACTAATAAATATGAAAGATAATTTCAAAATTAATTAACATTATAAATTTGTCAAAATGTAATATATAAATGTCAAATACATTGTATTTATTAAAAAGCTTGACTAAGTATCAAATACATGCTTGAAATCGTATATTACAAATTTGAAAATAATTTAATATTTTACTGACAAATAATGAGTGAAATATTAAGTTAAATTTCTTTTTATGTCTTGCTATCTTTTTCAGCTTCATCACTTGGAATTTAAAATTTTAGATGCATAAATTTACTAGCAAATGTATGTATTTAATAGTTTTTTTACATCTACTGTAATGGTTTTCACAATAAATTTTTCCGATCTAAATGTGTTTGGTTTTTATTTCACCCATTAATGTCATAAATATTTGACAACAATTTACAATCCATGGGTGGATGCAAAATGGTAAGTGATAGTTGTTATTTTGATATACGACGAAGAAATTTTTTACTACAAAAACTCAGTTTGATTGTTAAAAAATCAATATTTGTTATATAATAACCAATCTTAATTAAGTAATAAATTAAATATTTTTTAAAAGTTTTAAAAGATAATATTTATATTAATATTATAATATGTGTATTTAATTTGGTATTTTAAAATAATAATTGGAAAACCTATATCTATTGCATATGATACCTATGTGTAATAGGACGAATAGCCTATACGCTAAATTCAATAATAGCATATCCAACTATTTTCCTTGAAATTTTTAGTTCTCGACGACATTTAAATTCTGTAGGAGTTATCTACACTTTCGTATAAACAACTTTTGTAACCAAATATTAGTGTGCGTTTTAAAAGATAACTTAATTGTGGTTTCAATTTATTTTTCCTTCATAACTTCTTAAATTTTGTATTTTATAATAAATATAAATTCCATTTTAAATTTTATGAAAATATATAATTAAAAATAATTTTACATCTCTTTAATTTAAATGCATAAACCAAGTTATTATGTAAATACAACAGATTTAAAATTAAAACTAAAAGCAATCTTGTTACTTTTCAAGGTAATTTTAATCCAGTCAGGTCAAGTTACGGTTGAAAGTGACAACTCTATCTCAGTAAATTTAGCAAATAAATCAGGTTCTTAAACTCAGTTTAAAGAAATATTCAAATAATCGTCGAAAGATTGTGTTTTACTTGTAAATAAAAATGTAATTTTCAAGTTGAATAAAAGAAAATTACTTGATTTTATAATAATTTTTTAAAAAAGGTGAAATGACATTAGAAAGGTTAGATTATATAGTTAATTTGAAAAACACAAGAACTATAGGAAGTCGAATAAAAAGAAAATCATCAATTGCTGACGATTTGTCAGATTCTTCCAGTAATGAGCCAGTCAAACAAAAGCTTAAAAAACACTCCAGTGAAATGTCAAATGACGTAATATTTTGGAATTTATTAAATATTTTTATACTTTTATGTTTTACATTAGCGTAATTCTAAATTAGATGTTAGTGATGATTTATTTGGGGAATGAGATTCAGATGAAGTAAATTATATACTGAGATAAGATATTTATTCAAATAAACTATTTTCAAATAGGAAAACGATTAAAAAAATCGACAACCGTCACCTAAAAAGCAATCTTACAACAATATAGATTTATTCAATTTCCCTCAATCAGCTGTTGTCAAAGACAACAATAAGTAACAACAAAAAACAAATCAACATTATTTGCTATTTGGCTCATCCAATAAAGCGAATGAATAGAAATTGACCACTGATTATACGATGATTTTTAATTAACCAACAGCAATTATGATATGAATGATATAAAAGGCGAAATCGATGAAGAGAAAATCAATGTCGTCAAAGACGATTTAGAGTTATCAGATAGCAGACAGGTTTTTATTGAAATCATAAAATTATACATTTATTTGTTTTCTTATGTCTATTGGTATTTTATTTTCATATTTAATGACTAGGTTAAACCCGTGAATAATCACGGGGCGAAATAGATAAATCTCTCACTCTCACATAAAGATAATTTCAATTATTTCAAATTATTATTAAAAATACGTGTACAAATAGACAACAATTTCAATTTAATTAATCGCAAAAAAAATATTATTAAAAATATACGTGTTATTTTGAAAGAAATTGTAACAGCTCTTTAATTACAATATTTTGAGTAAAAAATTTTCAGGTATTAACTCCCCCTTGTTTTTCATTGTTTTAAAAAGATTTTAATATTGTCTGGATTTTTACAACGCGTGAAGGCAACATAAAGTTGGCCGTGTGCAAAGACTGGTTCGAGAATAAACAACCCCACACTATCAAATGATTGTCCTTGTGATTTATTTATTGTTAACGTAAAGGTCAAATTAATTGGAAATTGTCTTCGCTTTTGAAAAAGTAGGCCAATATCATTGGGTTCCATATTCAGTCTTGGGATAAAAACACATTTCCCTTTATGACTGCCTGTGATTATAAAAGCTTCTATAAAATTTTGTTGGAGCCTTCGTACTACTAATCTGGTACCGTTCATGAGACCATCATCGAATTCAAGTTTCTAAGTAATATAATTAAATCACCAACTTTAAATTTTAATATCTGCGGCTGCATTCCAGATGGAAACTCAATATCTTCCGTTATGATTGAATCAACACTTTGGTATTCCCTAATTTTCCCCTCAATTAAGTCTAGTGCTTGATAATTAAGTTGCATAATGTCGATATTTTTTGGTGATAATATAACCCTTTTTGATATTTCATCAAGATCTTCAGGGGCACTGGTTGAAACTTTTTGTCTAAAAATTTGTAATATCAAGTCTTAATATTAAAGCATCTCTAAAAGCTGGATCATCAAGCAAGAAAGTCAGCGACTTTTTCAAGAAAATTAAGGCAAATAAAGATGAGTTGAGTCTTGCTGCAAAAGAGTCAAAGATTGCATTTTATACAGCAAAACACAACTTCTCTTTTCGTTCAAATGACTGTACTGCAGGTTAAATAAGAAATTTTTTTGATACGAAATATTTATAATATTCGATAAAAAATCAATTCTCTATAGTAAATGGAATACTATAGAAAATTGCCAAACATGGAAATAAAAAATCAACATCGCCATAACACCGAACGAAAAATTCAAAAAAAAGAAAGCAAAGAATTTAAATGCTTTTTATCATTATGGTTAAAAGAAAATTTTAAAGTGCGTATTATTTTAGTTTACATTAATAAAAGTTGTTCTAAATTTATTATTCGTTTGTTAATTAAATAAGTTTTAATCTACTCACACACATACAAAAACATCAGCTCTCCCGATACATCGTTTTTAAAGGAGACTCTGCTGAGCTCTAAAAATCCTTCTTTATAATATAACAATCATATCACACGACATAACTTAACGTATCACAATAGAAGGCATTATCTTTAAAGGAGTATATATTTGGACGATATACTTATTTACGGGAAAACAATAGAAGAATATGATGCAATACTTGAACGTGTGATAGAAAGAATTAAAAATGCAGGTTTAACTATAAATCCTGATAAATGTTAATTTTATGTAAAGAAATTGGTTTTCTTTGGTCATACCATCAGTGAAAAGGCGATTCAAATAAATTATAAAAAGATAGAAGATATTAAAAATGCTGAAAGCTCAAAAAGACAGAATGCAAAAAAAGATTACCTGGTCCAAAGAATGCGATGATGCTTTTCAGATTCTCAAAAAGTTAATGTGAAGCCCTAATTTTAGATTATCCAAAGGAAAATATAATTTTCATTATCGATACAGATGCTGTTTTCGGGGCAGTTAGATCAGTCCAGAACCAGCTCAAGGAAGACGGCACTGAGACAGCCATGGCATATTGGTCTAGACCAGGGGTACATGCCCCACTAATGGCGCGGGTTCGGATTTATGGGGGTGTGGGACGAAACAATCAAATTGAAGTAGGTAGTGTGACACTTAGTTGTGCCGCACTATTTCGAAATCATTTACGAACGTTGTGGTAGTTGTCGACTTACTGTGCAATGCAATCTGTTATCTGTTCAGAAATGAAAAATCATTTGCTGGTTATTTTTCGACGACAAAAATTCGCATGGATCAGAGATGCATACAAAATACATTTCTTTTCAATATTAATGACATTGATAATGAAGATTTACTCAGAGATGATCTCATTGAACTTCAAATAGAGCACAGAATGCTATGTTTTTTGAAAAGTCAACTCTTGCGAAATTTTGGTGTACGCAACTAGAATCATTCCCAAATCTTGCGAAGATAGCGTTGGAGGTACTTGTTCCATTCGTCACTAACTACATCTGCGAAGCAGGATTTTAAAATATTAAAACTAAAATAGAAATCGTTTAAATGAGAGTGATGACATGCGCATTGCTCTTTCAAATATTGAGCCTCGCTACTAATAAGCCCACAATTTCAAACTTGGATGGCGAATTTATAAGAATACGATTTGAATTAAAATATCGTAAAGGTTGGGGTCATTCAAATGCTAATGGGTTACCTAGAATCAGTGGAATGTTGTGTTCACAGCGTCAAACAAGACACGGAAATTCTTAGGAAGCTAAAGCCAGATTAAAACCTATTTGTCTGATCCAAAAGACAGAAGTAATGGACCAAGTATTTGAACCTCAAGAAAAGATGGAGAAATGTTTAAAAACTGGAAATTTCGACAAGAAAGATGTCCTAAGAGATAATTTGAAAATGGATGGTGGTCTTTTGATTGTAAATAAAGATGGGATGAATTTATTATTGGTCCCCATCGAATTCTCTCAAAAACCTTTTTTCAAAATTTCACGAAGAAATATGCCATATAAGAGTAAAGAAACTAGAGCAATATGTAAATAATATATTCGCTATATTCTATTGGTCAAACATACAAACTACGATTAAAGAATGCTAATACAAAAATGTTAAGAATGCGTAAAGCGGAAAGTAAACCAAGAACAAATAAAGAAATCCTAATAATTCGAGTAAGCGCTATTAATTTTTGGATCAAATTGTAATAGACACTGGTTTTATGAAACCTATAGCGACAAAGAAATATGTCGTAGTCATAATTGACATTTACAAAATTAACCAGTTTAATAATTACTTCAAAACAAGACGATAACGCTAAATATTAAGGGTATACTTTCAGATAAAGGGACGTTCTTTGAAATCGCGTTTCTGAAAAATAAATTAGGTGTGCTTGAGATTCACCAAGAATCAACATCATTCAAATGGTCTAGTTAAATGACCAATAAGAACGATTATGAATCTCATGATATCCTTGGCTGGAGGAAGTGAAGAGAAAAAAGTGGCTGGAAATACTGGATTCTCTCGAAAGTAAGACTTTCGAGAAAAAATATGCAATTTTCAAAAAAAAATTATTTTAGTAATTTTATAATTTTGAAAAAAAAATCTTTGTTTTAGTAATATTATGATTATTAAAATTATCATCCTTTTTATATGCAGCATCGACGTACTTTTCTAATAAATAAAAAACTAGAGCTTTGAAAAAATAATGGACAGCAAAATGATTCGGCATCAGAAAAAGACGATTGGTTATTAATACTTAATAATACGATGTGTTTGTTTTATAATTTTTAGCAAATAAATATAGTTTTATTCTCGAATTTACAATTAATGACAAAAGATCCAAAAATTCATGTTTTAGGGGTGGTCTTACTTTCAAGAAAACCCGGTATTACATAAGATTGAATTATCTATTAACCCTACACAGTAAAGTACAACAGGCTATTCACCGTTAAAGATAATTTATGGAAAGACAATTAATATGTATCAGTTAGAACAAGTCGATATTGAAGAATTTGTTAAAGAAATCGCACAAAAAGCTACTGAAAAGATGAGAAACACAGATTTAAGCAAACGAGGTATGCAACACTTTGAGATCGGAGAGAAGAACCAAAGATGGAATTCAATATGAAAATTACAAAACAAAAATACTGTTAGAAGATGGGCGAATATTAAATATTTTGAAATCGAAATTATATATAGTGGGGAAGGATAAATATACATATTCAGAACATGGAGTGATGGCGAACTGTGGAGAGAAATTCGTGACTTCGATGATGATTTCTTGACAATATATGATTAATTCATGTGATCTATTAACCTATTTATTTGTGTTATTATATCGATTATGACAATTTTATAAGTCTGATAGCTGTAATTATATTTTTCTATTGATTTATTTTTGGTAAAGGATTATATTTTGATATTCGGTTTCTTGGTGGCATTATATATTAAACATAACATTTATTTTGTATTTTTTGATAGCAGCATAAATTAACATAAACCTCCCCATTTATAAATAATTAATTAAATATCCTAATAATAATTAGACGCAAGGCGTCATAAATTGTTGAGTCAATTTACTCGAAATAACTTTTCATTTTTTCACTTGATGTGTGAAACAAAGAACACTTCATGACAATCTTTAATCTGAAATCATTAAATCTCATCATTCACAATTTTGCATGCAGTCGTAATACAAATAATAAAAGCGCCGCCTACATTCGTCAGTAATAACAAAAATTAGGGAAGAGCATATTCTTTTACATCGAGTTTTAATGAATAAAGAAATTATATATATATATATATATATATATATATATATATATATATATATATATATATATATATATATATATATATATATATATATATATATATATATATATATATATATATATATATATATATATATATATATATATATATATATATATATATATATATATATATATATATATATATATATATATATATATATATATATATATATATATATATATATATATATATAGAAAGGTAAATAGTGGTTCGCGTGGATAACTCATACTGCACTGAATGTTTCGAACCATGAATGTTGTCGAGGCATTAAAGTTAAAAGAACCATTCGATGAAGGGGATTTTATTGGCTTCGGCAGATCTAAGAAAATGAAACGGGACATTGACAGTGTATATCTCAGTTGGTGGCAACACCCGAAAAGCGATTAGAAACATCGAATATTAAAATACTATGACCAGCCTGTTAACCAAATGGCTGTGTCATATTTTCCAATCACCGATGTTCTCGAAGCAAACGAAAGCACTAATGTAGTCTCATTAATTGTCTACAAAAATTTAAGCACCCGAGAAACGTTCGTCGTGAGCTATCACCTCAAGTACATCAATCACAGAATCGAAGAAGAACACGAAACAATTCAATCCGGCAAAGAAGGAAGTACTAGCATTTCGGCTAAGTCACTTATCCTTTCACAGAAATCAAATCTTGAATAAACAATCTATTTGACATTAATGATTTGATTAACTTTTGTGTATATTTATGTTTTGTTTTTATTTATTTTGACTTTATTACATTTTATTGTATTGTCACATTCTTATGTTTCCACTTTAATTTTCGAGACGAAAATCTCGTTAGGGGGAACACATGCTGGGGTAAAAATAATATGCTCGGTAAAAATAATAGCCTTAGGGGTTAATCTGTAAAAAATAATTATAATAGATAAATAATAATTATAAATAATTACTGTAAATAGATATAGGATTATAAAAATACTATAAATAAATAAATAATTACTATAATTAAGATAAATACTAAATATAGTAATTTATAATATATATTATTTATAAGTAGTAATTATCAATCTAAATTACAAATAATAAATTAATATAAAAGAAAGAAGATCATTGACTGTCAGCAGAAATAAATTACTAAGCTTTAATCAATATTGATTAAAAAGCATTAATAGTAAATTTCCCAAGCAGAAAACGAATTGAATCGTTGAAATAATACCAGCTGTGACAGGAATAATAATCACCAGCTGTCGACTAGGTTTGGTATAAATGAGATCTCTTGAACAATGAAAGGCGGAGTAGCTAAGTTACCACTAGCTGTGAAAGAAAATTCAACAGATTCTAACCTTTAAGGTTAATTAATATATTTGATAAATAAAATGGTTAAAAATCAAAGCACATCCGACCACAAAAACCAGGAATTCTGACTGAATTGTTTGCGGGAAATAAACTTTGAGAGGGAACAATTTAGGAACGATAGCATAAAATTCGGGACTTACCCTCCAAATCTTGGCCCATTCTTATTATACAGCGCGTGTTCTTTTTCTAAGAACGGTTCGAATAACCGATTTCTGTGCTTTAGTGTTAGATGACAGGGGCAGGCCCATGAACATATTCGTCCTGACAAGTGATTATAGGACTGGACCAAACAAGTTCAGGTTGAACGGGTATAGCGAAAAAGCCTATCAGTAGATCCAACGAAACAAATTGATCAAATAATTCAGATAAACTGGACAACCCAAATCAGCCAGTCACTTCCGGTATATTAGATGACATTTTTCTGTAAATATTTGTCTCACCAAACAAGCGGATCGTTGTATTGAGCTTAAAACGTCATCACAACTCTTCGCAATTCATAACTATATAACATTGTAGACAATTTATGATGTATTTGATATTTTAATGACAATTGTATTGTATGTGACAATTTTTAGAGAATGGGATTATTACATGTATAATAAAAATATTACAAACAAAATTATTATATACCGGGGAATATGGTAATCCAAAAAAAATTTAATAAATATTTCTCGTCGTTAGATTTTCTCAATTTGGATTTTTTCAAAAAGAAAAAACCAACCTTTGAGTAAACAATGCTAATGGCATTTAGCATTTTGAATTTATTAACAGTGTAAAACACATAATATTAAATTTTCAAAATGAATTAAATAAATACATATAATAGTAAAAATTTTTGAATGAATTTAAAATAAATATATAAATTTCTTAGAAAGATATAACAAACAAAAATTCTTGGACTGTAAATAAAAATAAATTAATTTATAAATATTCTCGAAAAAAAAATAAAAATTTATCTTAACATTTTGGTGAACCCGACGTGATATAAAAGAAAGTTTGTGGACAGTAATTTAAGATTTTCAAAATATCTTTTGCAACCAGATCTAAAAGTAAAGTAAACCAGCAAATGGCATTGGAAAATTTTATCTAATTTTTCTACGGTAATTTCTTCGGTAAGCTTATGGACCAAGAGACAAGCCATGGCATTAGCAGCTCTGGTGATGAGGCTCGCCTTTTGCTGACAGCAACTAATTAATGCACAATATCAACGTCGCTTGTGATGGGTGATTAGTGGTAAAAATATGCGTTGCGTTAAGGATATGAGGTAGTTAAAATGTAGTATACGTATGATTTTTATTTGGTTTTGTATATTACTATTTTTATCACTATTTTAGAAGATTTTGATTATTTTATTTTGATATTTTGATTTCATTGCCGTTTGCTTTTAATGTTTTCGTAAATAAAATTGTCTGGAAATTATCCGATTTTATTAGAGTAGTAAATATTTTAATTTTGTTTATTATAGTATAACTTTAATTGAAATACTAATCTAACCTTTTATGTATTTCATAGTTCCGCTTGGGTTAATTTTTGCAATGAATCACACTTACTCGTTTTTTAAATAAGTTTGTACAATTTATAATTATGTTGTAACAATTTATTTATTAAAATATAAATTTATTATAAAATCCGAAATAATCGATTTAAAAGTTTTTCTATCATCTAATACTTTGAAAAAAATCGTAAAATGGTGTGGTTTCATTTAGTGTTTTAGTTTTTCTCGCCCTCATGTGAAGAAACACTATAACATAACACTAGTCAATCTTTATATGTTATGTTAAAATCAATCATTTTAAAAATGACTCCCAAATTAGTGCTTTTATAAGGGTAACTTTTAGGGCTTGTACTTTAATTTCATATGAAATCATATATATATCTGACTTTAAAAAATGATATTAGATTTAATATTTTCTAGCTTCTTTTGAGAATAAGAATTTTAACGTCACTTGAAGCAAAAATACATTTTCCTTTCAAAAATAATTAATATCTACTATAGAAAATATAAGCTATTGTTTCAATCAGGAGTGGACTAAGGTTTAGGGCTCGAAAATTAGGTTTCTAATTTTTATAATTAATTTTTATTTTTATTTAACAGAAAAACGTGATATTCATAATTATTACTGAAACGTAATCAAATTATGCCGATTCATTAATTGATAAAGTCCACAAGTGTGGACGAGCGTTCCCATGTGTATTCAAC
Organism: Schmidtea polychroa; assembly: GCA_959609185.1. Lineage (NCBI taxonomy): Eukaryota > Metazoa > Platyhelminthes > Tricladida > Dugesiidae > Schmidtea > Schmidtea polychroa. Next base: position 63,591 of record CAUHTR010000427.1, on the reverse strand, counting down.
ATCACCCGCGAGTGTCGATATGTGTAAATACGATCGAGCCTTTACTATGCAAGTGCTTAAAAAGTCTAAAGTAGCTATTTAAAATCAGTGTCTCCTGAATATATTGCATCTTATGTGAGCTGTGATTGAAAATTGTGCAAATGGATTGTTTTAGATTTATAGCTAATACTTTCTGGAATTCCTAAAATAAAAATTCCTAAAACAAATTTAATTAAAATAATATATAATATAAAATACAACAAATTGTGATTGTTTTTGATTGTTATATTAATTAAAAATAAATTTAATTGAAGATCATTTTCTTCTTTTTAGTACGTGGTCATTAAAATGAGTTCCTATAAACATTTAAGTGGAAGTGAAAAAAACGAAAAACAGATCGAAATAAAGTAGCAAAACAAATGAAAAGATCGTTAAACAAATTTTTAACTGTCATCATTTTCACAAATTTCACCTGGTCAAACTCCAGAAACATCATTTGTGTCAGAAACTATTCTGCAAAAAGACTTGCAGGAAAAACCAAGCAATTCCGTTTGTAAGGATGAAACAAAAGGAGAAATTATAAATAATGAAGCTAAGAGTTTTGTAAACGATATTGTATTATGGTCAGAGCCAGAATACTTAACAGGCGCCATGCGAGTGTTAATTAATGCCTTCTTTAGAACGAGTAATATCAGGGAAAAAATTAAAAGAGATTGGTTGGATTATAGTGAATTCAACAACTTGTTGTACAGTTACGTATGTAAATTAATTTCCAAGCAAACAACGCTAATTACAAGAGGGACGAATGATTGGTAAAATGTACATACAAGACTCTTCAACAAAAAGACTAATACAGCAGTTTTAATATATGATTCATTGATTGATTTTTTTAAATTTTTTAAGATCCATATTAGGCCAACAAAAATTAAATAGTTTATTATTTTATATAGAAAAAGAGATATTAAATAACTATTAATTATGACAAACTAATTGACGAGTTTGCAGAATTAAAAATGATAAAAAAGGCAATAACTAATAAATCTGGATGTATTTGTTTAAGTATTTATGTAAGTTTTAATAAATTATGTTTATTTAATTTTTGTACATTTATATTATTTTTTTCCTTTTTTTTCAATAAACATTAACTAATATAAAATTTAACGTAATAATTAATTTCCATGTAAGTTTTATCGTAATTTTACTATAAGAATCGCATGTACTGTGTTCATTTATTTTTCTGAGTACCGAGAAAACGATAAGATTTTAAGCAAACAAGTTAGTATATTACAAAAATATTATTTTTTTCAATATAGGAATTTTCGGAAAATAAAACAAAATTTTTGAATAAAGTGTTTTTGTGCAAAACCACAACATTTTCATTTATTTCCTTTCCTTGCATAGCTAAAAAAGATTATATTAAAAATTAAATAATTTTTTTTGTTTCTATATAGCAGTGGTTCTCAAACTTTTTTGATCACGACCAGTAGCGTATCTAGGGCCGGGCAAGCGGGGCTTTTGCCCCGGGCGCCACGATTTTAGGGGCGCCAAATTGATTTTTGAAACCTAAACTTTATTTAAAGATTTTCGATTTTGAAATTTAACCAACATTAAAATAACGAATTTTGATTATTTGAAATATATAAACAAAGTTCACCATAAAATTTAAATTTAATTTTAGTACTATTTAAATTAAATTTAAATTTTATGGTGAACTTTGTTTATATATTTCAAAGCCTTTCCAAAATACATGAAATTTGAGTTATATCCAGAACTCAATCGTAAGATTTATAGAATTATTTGTTAAGCTCAAAATTATTTGAAAAAACTTTCAAACTTTAGAATATCAAAGATGCCGAAACCGAAATTAAGTGGCGCACAAAATCGTAAAAAGGCCAGAATATTCCGAAATGAAGCTAAAAAGTCAAGTCAAATGTTGCAAAATTATTTAAAAAAGGAAAAGGTTGAAGAAAATGACCAGATAGAGGATATTAAAGAAGACAAACATATGCCTCAGTCAGATTATGAATTTTTTGATTTTGATGCCTCACAAAACAATGAAGAGTCGGATTTTGATTATAAAATGACTGAATCCAACAATAGATCATGTCTTTCAACAATTTCAGAAAATATTCCGAATCTGCTTTTGTTCAATGATTTTGGATATTTGGAATTTTGGAAAAAATGACTGATTCTGGTTTGACTGCTGAACAAGAGTTAGATCGTGTGTTGAAATGCTCAGTTGATAGATTAATTCAAGAATTAAAAACTCGATTTACTCGCCTTAATTCATTGAACGAAAATTTTGGATATTTCCTTGACACTGAAAATTTTCTAAATTGCCATGATCCTGCTAAATTAAAAGAAAAATGTTCAAATTTGGGAAAATTTTACAATTCAGATATTGATGAAAACGAACTATGCAATGAAGTTACTGACTGTAAAATGCTTCTTAATGCTCGAAAAGATGAAATTCCAAAATCACCTATAGATCTTTTAAAATTTTTAATATCTTATGGTGAAGATGTTTTCCCAAATTTAAGAATTTCATTGCAAATTCTTTTGACAATTGGTATTTCTGTTTCAACATGCGAGCGTTCCTTTAGCAAATTAAAATTAATTTTGTCATATCTTCGAGCAACAATGAGTGAAGAACGTTTAAATAATTTGGCATTATTAAGTATTGAGAAAAACACTGTGAACAAAATTAACTTTGATGATGTCATTGACAAGTTCGCAAGTGTTAAAGCACGAAAAATTTGTTTGTAAATTATTACAATAAATAAAGTTTAAAACTAACTTGTTGCAAAATTAAATTAATTTTTTTTAAAACTGCTGCAAATCAATTTTAAAGAGTGAAAATTTTTGATTTTTTTTAAATAATAATTTTTTTTTCTTAAAAAAGAAATGTCACTTTAGTGCAAAAATAATATACCAATAATAAGGAAAAGAAAAAATTCACGTGGAGAGGGGCGCAATTTTAAGTTTTGCCCCGGGCGCCGTGAACCCTAGATACGCCACTGATCACGACCCAAATTTTTGACATTTCATGCCAAAAATTTTATTGCGACCCACATGACAAAGATTAATTTTAAAATAAATGTTTATTTAATGAGAATAACTCTATTTAACTCTAGTTATTCTAGTCATCGCGACCCACCAAAAATTCTTTCGCGACCCAAAAATGGGTCGCGACCCATAGTTTGAGAAACACTGCTATATAGTAATATTAAATTCATATACTCAACTATGATCACTTACAAATAATAAAAGATGCTAACGATGACGAAGATGACGAAGGAACAATATTATTGGAAGTACGAAAATTTAAGGAACTAATAGAAATATTAGAGATCGATGCTAAAAACCGATTTCTCTGATTTATCTATATCCAAGTTCTCCTGAATTAATATTAACCGGCTCTATTTTTAATTTTCATTTCATCTTTTCCAAAACTACAACAAAAGGAACAAAAATCATAAGACGGACATGACGTCTTTTATCGACATTTTGCAAACCCGATAGAATGTCCGCCGATTATAGTAAATGGGGATGTACTCACTTTCATCAGACATTCACACATTTGACACATCACCAGCGTAGTTCATTCAATGGATATCAAGTGGTAAAATCACTTGCATTCTAGGTTGTGTCGGTTACGACAGGAGAAGATAAAATTTTGCTTTCCTGCGACCCACCAGTCGGTTCAAAATCATGTACTGTTAATGTTCATCTATACGTACAGTATCTATTTTACTCAATTTTATAGTTTTTATTAAATTAAAGTCCTTCATTTTTCTATTATCTAACATGTTATTAAATGACTGAAACTGTCATAAACACATATAAATTGGTGTTTTACAATATTATAAACTATTGTTTTTTCTTTACATAAGCTTTCAATTGATTAGGTACAGCAGGTGGGTTATCTGAACCTGATTATCATTTTCTATAATGTTTTTATACTTTTGAAGCTAAATTTAAGTTAAGTTTTCTTTATTCCTTGCGAAGGAAAGTAGATTCATTTTTAATCAAACGGTGAGGATTTAATTGAATAAAGTATCAATTTCGCAAATTTGAGTTTATAAGGGATTTTAAAAGATATGAGGAGGCACCATATTAGGTAAATCTGACATAGAACATCTATTTGTAGTCCATGAACTCAAGACATCCAAGAATTAGTAGTTTTAAGAGGCAGCGCACCCACTTGACACAGTCTAGTGATATCAGGCAGTGAAAGATAATGTTATTTGCGGTAGCAATGGTACGCAAAGGATATCATCCGTTTAACAAACCAGCATTGAAATATTAATAAGATTTATTGGCTGTCAGATGCTTTTGCAATTAGGTTTCATTATTTAGCAACTAGATCAGTGTTTCTCAGACTTTTCTCGCTCGCGGCACACCTGCCCAAAAATCAAATATTTTAAAAATTTTTTGACTTTCAAATGATATATAAAAAGCTACTTTTTTGTCTATACTAATTAAATATGATTACGAGAGATTTTTATAAGGTAATAAAGACAATTCTTTGTAATTTTGATCCATAGAATCGACTTTTTCACAATAAAAAGCTTGATAGTTTTTGTAAATTTTTTTTATTACCAAATTGTTTGGGGAAAAGTCTCGCGGCACACCTGGTTCAACCTCACGGCACACCGTTTGAAAAACACTGAACTAGATGATTCAAACGTCAAGTTACGGTAATAACATTTCTGATTATAACTTATCAAATTTTAAACTAAATTAGTTATTGTAATTGTTTAAAGAAATTTTTTTTGAAATGCTGCTTAAAAAAATAACTAGCAGTTTTGAAAGAAACAATAGGTAAAATTGAATTAATTAAAATATATTTTATTGGAAAACTATTTATAAATTTGTTTTTTAAACGTTACATGTATCATCAAAATAAACCTCTTAGTGAAATTTGGTAGATTATGCATCAATTAGATTATGCACGCTCTTTAGCAAAAGACAAGGATTAAATAGGTTTTCGCCCATTAATTTCGTAATATGGCAGGACAATTGTCATAGCAATTTCAATTGGGGATGATGTGGAATATAATTATTGTCAACTACATTTTCAGAAGGCTTAGCTGGGGTCATTTTATAAGTTAAGTCATTTATTAATAAATTTAAATCACTATTTTTCCTTTCAAATTTAGAGATGTCGCACAATTTCATTGGACAATCGGAAATGGGGTCAAAATATAACTCGTCAAGATAATTTAAATAGGAAATAACTCTATTTCTATTTATATGTACTACATTACGCTTTAAAAGTGCTAAAATACTATATATAAAGCACATGTCGGTGTTTTTGACGTTTACTATATCCTTTTTTAGAATTTAAAGCTGATGGTGTGTGGATGTAACTGATATAACTGATGTCCAGCTAGCCTATTCAAATGGGTAAATTTTGTTAATATAAAATTTATCTCTGATTTTAACCACCCGCCATCCGCTACCCAAATATGTGAATTTTCTCATTTAATTTATTAACTCCGGCAACCAGAAAATTATCAGAATAAACCTCTGCATTATTAGAGAAGAAATTATCTCTAATTTCCCCATCTTTTTCGAATTGTATTCTCACTGACTGGAAAATTGTGAGCTCAATGCGCGTCTGTGTGCGCGTTGTGTTTGTGTGCGCACACAGACGCGAGCAATGTCATTTTTGTTTTGGGGTTAGTTGATCTCGCGTCTGTGTGCGCTTTGCTTTTCTTTGTTTTTGCTGTGTGCGCACACAGACGCGAGCAAAAGGTATTATCATTTTTTAAATTAGATTTTGATGAGATGATTTTGATTTAGAAGTTTATGGATTTTTAAAATTGTGCATGGCAATGGAATTCGAGTTATTTGGCTTATTGGAATGGATTTGATTTGAATTGAAGGTTTTATGTGAATTTGAAATTTGAATAACATTTTTATTGAGTTCTCTTTGATTTGTTTGGAATTTACAAAATAATAAAACTAAAATTATTAGATTAAAGATTCAATAATTAAAACAAAATATTTGGCATAAGGAACACATTAGATATTGAATGGACAAATCTTCTATAAAATGATGTATTTTATTATTTTATTTTAAGCTCGTTTCCGATTTTAGTCCAACATTTTTACTTCGTCTTTGTCTTTTGGCTTCTTTTTTCGAAATATTTTTCTCATCTCGTGTTGTTCAATTGAATTTGTTTCACTTTTATACTGTTATTTAATGACAAATAATTTGCTATTTCTTCATCAAAAAACCTTCAACTTCCCGGATGATCTATGTGCTATCTTGGACAAGCTGAAAATTGTTAAGTATTCATGTATACAATGGGCTCATCTAGATTGAGCACCCATTTGAAGTTACAACAATGAACCAGTATACTGTATTATTGTCCAATTCTAATATAGGATATTTTGCATGAATATGCAGTGCTTATATGTTTTCACTCACTTCATTTTTCTGTTTTTCCACCCCAATTATATATCAATTATTAGTTAATTAAATCAATAAGATACAAATTTGATGTCTTTGTTGCAAAAATTATATTAAATTTTAATTGCTAACATATTTTTAAAAAACTGTTCCTGGTCAGCTTAATAAATTTCTTTTTGATTCGACCTATAATAAGTTATTTTACATTATATCATAATTCAATTTAAACAGACTTTTGGGGTTATAATTAAAATCGGTAATGATTTTTGGGTCAAAACTAAATTTGATCAAAAAATAAAGATGGAGCTCTCACCAAATAACCAAAACTTTGAAAATGAATGTGTAAACCCTTATTGGTTTTAATCGAATTTAATTTTTTTTAATTTTTTCGTAAAAATTTTTTGTTTGCTTTTTATTCTATTGTATTGAAATTATAAATTTGATTCGGAAAAAATCCAAAAAAAACTGTTAAAATAAATTATTAATTTATTGATACTAAAATAAAATCCAATCAGCTTTTATTTTTTTATACATAATGCCTTACATTATCATTTTTTACAGTAAAATAAGCTTTTTACTTAGATCAAGTAGACTTAACCATTTTCCATATGGGTACCATAGTCTATAAAACTTTTGGTTCTTGGGGTTACATTATTATTAGATATCAAATTATGCATTTATTTTTAATTATGACAATACAATTTACCATCAAATAATTTAATCATTTTTATTATTGCCGTGTTTTAATGTTTTGATATTCAATTGGGTTTATATTTTTTATTTCAATTTTTTTGCAGATTCTTGCCTGTAAAGTATATACGAATTCATTTATTTTATGGCAATCTCTGCCCAAAGTTATTATTGTAATATCCTGGCCTTCGACGGCAGATATTGCAAACACTTCAATGTTTGATTCTGTCGAATATCCATTTCTCAACAAATATTAGTCTCTCTCCTCAATCAAGCCGAACAGTTCATTTTTTAAATAATTAATTAATTTTGTGGAGTAATTCTGAATCCAGTCTTTAAAATTTTCTGCCATGGCAAATTGAACTTCAAACATTCGAAAAAAACTGGTCCAAATATGTTCAGGCCATACGAACTAAACCGTCTTCAATCGTTCCGAAATAGTCAATCTTCACGGCAACCTCATTTGCAAATGTTAATAGCCAACTGTTGATATAAAAATAGTCATTCCTGAACTCCTTCAATGGATTGTGTAGATCTGCAATCTGGAATTTATCTGCTGATGTCAATCCATAAGAAACAAATGATTTCGTTATCGCATCGCCGGCAACATTTTTCGCCCAATCTACAACCCATTTTTTCATACAGTAACATAACATGGAACTTTAGGATTCCCTTGTCTCGTCTGCAATGCTTCGTCCGATATTGCCTCGGCGATGTAAGTATTGTTATAACTGTCCTGAAACATTTTGTTCGCCACAACATCCAACGGCTGTACCAATCCAGTCATCTTTGCAGGAATTAACTCAATAAGAATATTGTATTTTTCGTAATTTTTGCGATTCGCTAAGATAATATTCAGTGCATAAGAATCAATTTTGAGCAATATCGGCTCCCGAAATAAATTTGTTTGATGTCTTTTCATTGTAACATTCAACATATACTGACTTAAAATATCCGAACTCCACATCCCCGTATTATTAACATTAACAAAACAGTCGTTTACAACTTTAAGAGTTTTTTTAATTTGGAAAACAGTAAATGTGTGAAACGATAAAATCGTTTGTGTGAACTATTTGATTTGCGCATTACAACGTTCCGAATGACTTTTGTCGTTATTGTACTGTTTGGTTCCGATTCAAAATATCTGGGAACTTGATCCATATTTAAAATATTGCCAAGTTCAATTTTTTTGACATCAATAATTGTTTGAATTTTATAAATGAAGTCAAGTGCAATCTGACTTGAATGCTACGGTAAAAACGGGATGAAGCTTGACGACGAGAAACCAAATAGAACCGGTTCTTAAATCGTTCGAGCGATCCATCTGATACCTTAAAGTTATTATATTTCTCGGTACTGAATTCTCTTTTCATTGTCAATGCCATTGATTTAATATATTTATCTTTTAAACGAACTCCTTTTTCATTTCTGTTTCGAATCCACTTAATCAGCTCGTCCTCAATATCTTTTAAATTTTTCTTTTCTCCCGCCACCAGCCAATCATCTTGCAACTCGCGTTGAAACATTTGGATTTGCCAATGATAAAAATAATTTATCTTTATTTTTTAACCCATTCGAGAACTGTATGTGTATTTTTCGTCAAGTATCAACATCTATTGCTAATCCAGTTTCTCAAGGAGAACAAGTCACATTAGAAGGACAATTAGAGGCGCAAATATGTATATATTAAAAAACTTTGAATAAGTAAATATATCGATGTTTTTTGATATTCACGAATCAAAATCACTTGGAAAAAGACTGCCGAAAATTCTTAAATATCAAAAAAGCATAGATATATTTACTGATTCATAGTCAAGCTTTTTAATAAATACAATGTCAATTGAAAAGAAATCATTAGTGAAAATTCAAAAAAGTTCTTATAATTCTTCGCTTGCACCTAATCACATTTTCTACATTTCAGTACAAAAGCGGAAGATGCTAACTTTGAAAGACAAGATTACCATTCTATTGGACGTAGATAATGCGTAGAGAGAAGTTGACATTACTTCGGAATATGGAATACTAGCAAGCAGTCTATCGACGATTATATCACAACGAAAAAAAGTTACAGGTGCAGTGGTCCAAAATATTTGGTGACTCATAATTAAATGGTATTAAAAAATAATTAGCGATGACTTGGAACAAGCTTTCCTTTTATGGTTGTCAGTAGAATGGGCCACTTTTCTCAGTCAAGGCAAAACAATTTGCTGAAAGTCTTAGTATAAAAGAATTCAAAGTAATGGATACATATAGAAGTTTCAAAGAAGACACGGGCTAGTTTTCAAAGCCATGCATGGAGAGTCCACATCAGCAGATTTACCGATTTTAACCACCGATAAAAGTCATTTTTAAAGACAACTTTATCTACTTAGACAATTCTAAGCACTTATCAAATTTTAAAAATGGTGTTTTTCAAAAAAGACCCGGGCTTATATTAAATGTTTTTTCTTATATTTGTTGGGTTTTTAATGTAAGTCGGTGCTACGGTCTGACTCCTTTGTGTTCTTTTCAAAATAAATAAACGACCCAACACAAAATCTTTATTAACACTGATGCAGTCACACTTTTACACTTTTTATTAGTTTACTCACACTTGATACAATCAGGTTTGTCTGCACTTTTCAATTTGCCAACAAATCTCACGCAGGGGTAGATCTTCCAACGGGAGATGTCCCTTTCTAGTACGTTCGATTTTTTAAATTGTTTATTTTCTACTAACTTTAATGTTTCCTTTTTCGCTCTCGTTAAACTTCGACTTTCTTTTCTTCGACCAACTGGCAGTTTTTTTTCTTGCCCGTTGCTTTTATACCCACTTGGTAATTGACTTTATTTTTGCCAATTAGTTTTGGTCTTACTTCCCCCCGGGCTTCCTCTTGGAGGTCTAATTCAATTTAAGGGAATTCGCTCATTTTCTTTGACGGCTCTTATCACTTTTATTTTATCCGGCTAAATTAATTGCCTTCCCAAAATTGGATTTCTCAATTCGCTCGGGTTTTCCATTGTCTCGGGTTTCTCATTAGCTCGGGTTTTCCATTAGTTAATTAATTTTTAATTAATTTTTGTTTTTTTTAATTTATTCCTTTTAAGGACCCCCCCATTGATTTTATTTTATTATAGCTGAACTCGTCTCATTATTTAGCATCCGCCCATACCAGTTTCCCCCAGAAAATATTCATTTTTTAAAATTTTTGATTTTTAATTAATATTTTGTACTTTAAATTTTTATTTGGAATTTGGTGTTTTTATCGATTTTCACCTCATTTTTGTGCCTCTCTTGTTGAACCCCAACATATCTCCCCCTTTAATTTAGATTCGACCTCGAATCTGCATGTATATAATAAGTCTAATTTACCATACAGTAACAATAATAATAATAATAATAATAATAATAATAATAATAATAATAATAATAATAATAATAATAATAATAATAATAATAATAATAGTAATAATAATTGGAAAAAAAATTTTTTTTTGTTATTCGACTTAGTCGAACATAATTAAATTTGTTTATAGATCTGCTAATTACATTCTCAGCAGTAGACTAGGAGATATTTCCCTAGCTTACTGGCAGTCAAACAAGATCACTTAATGTCAATTGTGGTTCAAATCAAATTACAAAATTCGACTACAAATATTTGAGTTGATGTTTAATTATGCCGACTTCTGGAACTGCTATTAGATTCATTTATCTTTTGCGTTGTGATGTTAATTTTATGTTCAGTTCAATTGTAGCTGAGGGTAATTTAATTTAGGTTCGCAAAATAAATTTATTTCTTTCATCGCTAATTCAGTTTTTTTTCTTTTTTCAGCTCTTCAACAGAAGCAGTCGATTCCTATTGGTCACTCAGAAACATGCCAACAACTCGCCCAATAAATTCCCTTCCAAGACAGGTGGGAATCAATTTTATTTTTCTTCTTAAAAAATTTAATCGATGCCTTTTATTTTTAGAATTTCCTGATTATTATTATAAATTATTAGAAATTTATTGATTAATATAAAATGATTGAATTGAGTTTTCATACGAATTGGAGTGATATGGATTGGGTAGAATTTCCTGATTATTATTAGAAATTATTAGAAATTTATTGATTAATATAAAATGATTGAATTGAGTTTTCATACGAATTGGAGTGATATGGATTGGGTATGACAAAATCAACAAATACGGTAATTTAGTTAACATTGGAAATGAAAACTTACGGCTTTTATTTATTTGATTATAATTATTTTTCGTTAACTAAAATAAAGTAAGTCATAATATTATGAAAATTCCATAGTAATTACATTGTTAATTTTTGCATTTTCTATTCTGATTTTCTGAGAATTAATATTAATATAAATTTAAGAAAATATAAAATCAATAATTTAATTTTTTTTTTAATAAATGAAACTCAGATATTTGGAAATTAACCAAGTACAAATTATATTCTTACTCTTCATTTTTATGTTGATATTTAATGTATGGAAATGAATAGTGAAATTTCAAATATTTTACTGAGAATAGATAAATGATAATAGATAAATAATAATAGACGTACTCAGACTGAATCATGATACAATAATAGCAGTGCAAATGGTGCAAGGTAAATTTGTGATTTGGACAATAAATAGATTGTTTTTTCAATTTCATTAGTTTATCTAAAGTAATTTAACCTTTTTAAATTTCCTATATTCAGAATTAATTAAAATCAATTGTTTTATGTGTTAATATTTTGAACTAGATAATGGATGTTAACTATTTTTGAATAGACATTATAATGACATATCACCGCGTTCCATTTTAAGATGGCACATATTCCAATTTTAAATAAATTATTAATTATAAGTATTCTCAGCTCATTGCATAATTATTTACAGTGTAAATTGTTTCAAATTATTTTTACCTTTATTTTAATTGGAACAATTAAAATTGGAAAAAGCCTTAATAACTTTCCACCAACATCCAAGATGAAAAACAAAGATAACTAAATGCCAATTAATAGAAAATAAATAATTAACAGTTTAATTATTTAATATATAATTAATAACTTATATATAATTAAAAATAAATAAAATAACAAGAAAATTAAATCATTTTATCTATTTATTTATTTTATTTATTTATTTTGTTGTTATATATATATTTTGCAAATATACTTTGTTAGTTTTATTTTATTTATTTTTTTTTTATTTTTGAATTAATGAAATATCTATTTTAATTGCTATTATGATACTAATGCCCCTAAATAACTAATTACTAGACAGCCACACCCATCTTCACATCCTATTTTTGTTACAGTTATTTTATACATCTTTTAAATGTTGCGACCATTAATAATACATTTATCGCAACCAATTATGACTACTGACAACCACACATTTCCAATTGTTGTCCAGGGTAGCCAAACTCCGACAATTGGGAATGTGAATGTTGTTATTTATAAATTAAAAGTTTTATTTATTATTTTACATTTTTTCCTTTAATTATTTGGGGTTTAACTGATGAGCTACCAATTAATAAATGAGACAACGCGAGTTCAACATTATTTATTTTTATAAATATAATATATATATATATATATATATATATATATATATATATATATATATATATATATATATATATATATATATATATATATATATATATATATATATATAATTTAATTCATTTTTATTTCCAATTGTTTGGTTCCATGTCGATACCGTATTATTGTTTCTTCCCGTTCGTAGATTACCCCATCGATGGTTACAGTCTTTCCAACATCAATATTTGAAGTGTTTTTCCTTTTTCTCGCTTGTCGACATTCGGGCATTGGACCATACTCAAGTGTCTGGTGTATTCTTACCATCGATACACTTATTATTAATGAAACGCATTCTTGTGAAATTTCCAAAAACGATTCGGTGGCCCACTTTAATGGAATTAATGGATTTTCAATCTCCATCTCCACATTCTCCTCGATTGTCAAATCAATTTGTTCTGCTTCCATTACATCGTCAATTTCTTCACCTTTGTACATTACTATAATAATTCCATCATTTCCCAGCGTTTCCGCCGCTCTCTTCCGCAATTTTCGGACTTTTGCACACCAATGCTCATCTACATATTCCGTTTTCCATATCCCTCATAATCTAATGCTATCAAAAATGGCTTTAACTCTACTCTTGCCTTTCTGAGCTCCTTGCCCAATCTTTGCAATAAACTTCTTAATAACTTGTCATATCTGGTTTTCACATGTAAATATGGTCGTATTGCATTCACTATTTTTAGTTTATCATTTTCCTTCATTTCTAATTTCTCAATAATTTGTAACTTGTCATTGATTTCGTCTTCATCTCCAATATATAACGCATCATTTAATTCCTCTAATATCTTGAATTCCTTTTGTCTATTATTTCACTACTCATGCTAATTTCATCACTAGTAACTACATTTTCCATTTTTTAATTCATTTGTACTTCCTGGTATAAATCCGCAATCTACCAAAAATTCGTCATTTTCTAACAATCTCTCATTAAATCTCAACTCTATCATGCATCCTTCCTTTTTTTCTTTTAATTTATTCTTTAAATCATTTACAGAATCATTTGACTCACAACGACAACATAATACACTTTTATCAATCTCGTTTACTACTTCCACAAAAATGAAATCTAACCCTGTTTTCTCTCTCAAAGCTTTTCCAAATATTTTCATTAATTCTTTAATTTCGTCTTTATACTTTGGATTCATATTATAATAGTTAACGCACAAGCTAATTACACTTTTTATCTTTCTCATACTCAAAGATATTTGACTTAATTCTCTTAACGATATGATTACTTTAGCCGACTCTATTTCATTATTTCCAATTAGTTTTTCAATTCTTGTCATTATCATTGTTGCTTTTTCACTTTCTAAATCATCTTTTATAACTCTCCTTTTCGATTGCTTTTCATTTAATTCCTCTTGCGACTCATACATCATGTGATTATTGTTACTACAGTAGTCCTCTTCTGATTCAAACTTTGACATCAATCGATCCAAACGTCAACCCATTTCTCTCACTTCGCTTTCAATTCTTTCATTAAAATTATCTGGCTGAATAAAAGCTACATTATCCATCTGCGGTTTGTCACTCTGAAACCTAATCGATTTCTTTAATATTGGCCTTTGGAATTTATCCATATTTCTTGGACATGATCTGGCCAAACCGCTGTCCATAACCTCTGCATGAATGACATTGAATTTGTCCTTGTAGATTTACTTTATCTCTCTGCGGTGATGGTGATGTTGATGTTGATCTTGACCTGGCAAAACAATTTCGTGACACATGCCCTTTTCTTCCGCAATTAAAGCATTGCAAGTTATCATTAGTTCTCTGATCATTAATGTTCGCTTTAGTGAAACTTTTCGCACCATTTCCTTTTAACCAATCGGGCCACATTTGCCTTGGACTACGTTGTATATTATTTTTGGACCAGCATTGATTGCAGTCATGTCCCATTCTTTGGCAATTATCACACTGAATCGGAATTGGGCTTCTCTGTACTCTATTTTTAAACCAGCATTGGTTAACATGGTGTCCAATCCTTTGGCAATGACTACATTGGATAGGACCTTCCTTTCCATCTATTTGAATATCTGTTGACTTGTTCGACTCAAATTTGGATCTAAATTTTGGTGATGGACTACTTGTTTGTTGAAAACGATTGTTTCAAATTGGGGTTACTGATCTTTCGCTTGTGCCTGAGATGACTGCAAACGACTCTGATTTCGACTGTGTGCTTTTTAAATTTAGCTCAATTTTCATTGCCTTTTTAATCAATTCATCAAAGTCATTAAAATCAACATATCATAAAGCCTTTTTAATTTCTTTCTTTACTCCTGACAAGAATTGATCCTGCAATAATTCTTTTACCTGCTTTGCCACCTCGGCCTGTTCTGGTTTCACTTCGAAAGCTTTCTCTGCAAGAGTTGATATATGATAAGCAAACTCACTTACCGATTCCTCCGGCTTTTGTACGCGGATATAGAATTTCTGTCGCATTATCCGTTTTATATCCCCTCCGATTAATTTCGTGGCTAGCGCGTCTTTCAACTTGGTCCAGTCATTTGCTACTAATCTTTTATCAATTTGTTGCCACGCCTCTCTGGCTGCTCCTTTCAGGTATAGCGGTAATCTTTGCACCATTATCGATTGGCTCCATCCATAGGCTGTCGCATACATATAGTAATCTAAAGATTGGGATCGAGAAATCTCGTCTTGGGAATTCTCGAGACTTGTATATTTTTTTTATGTCTTGTTTCTCGAGAAGTGAAAAAGGTTAAAAAACGAGATTCTCGATTTCTCGAGATTTTATTTTCAAGTCCCGAGAAGGAAACCTTAAAATATTTCCCCATAGAAAATTCTTATTTATAGAAAATTCCCCAACAAATTATAATTTTTGACTTATTTAATAGATGGTATATAATAGATAGTATATATTTATCACTCGATCCATAATACTTTTATTAAATTTCGAAAACCAATACTTTCAAATTATACAATTTAGTACATTTTTCTGTAGTTGCTGTGATAGCAGTTGTTTTAAAAGTGCACAAAGCTAATTTTGTAATTTTAATTCTATTATTAAATTATTATTATTTATACAAATCATACCAGAAAAAATTTAAATATTTCGTAAGTATTGATAATTAAATCATTTACAATTACAATCACAATTACTTTATTTAGAACTTAAAGTAAAGGGCTAAAGATGTCTGAAAATACTGAAAAAATTTAAATATTTCGTAAGTATTGATAATTAAATCATTTACAATTACAATCACAATTACTTTATTTAGAACTTAAAGTAAAGGGCTAAAGATGTCTGAAAATACTTTCAAATTATACAATTTAGTACATTTTTCTGTAGTTGCTGTGATAGCAGTTGTTTTAAAAGTGCACAAAGCTAATTTTGTAATTTTAATTCTATTATTAAATTATTATTATATATTTATACAAATCATACAGAAAAAATTTAAATATTTCGTAAGTATTGATAATTAAATCATTTACAATTACAATCACAATTACTTTATTTAGAACTTAAAGTAAAGGGCTAAAGATGTCTGAAAATACCAAACCAAATGAGTATCAGAATTGTTGGCTAGAATTTGAAAGAAGTGAAGACCGAAATATGGCAATATGTAAATATTGCAAAAGTGAAATTAATGGCAAAATATCAACAACAACTGGATTACACCGGTATTTAACAGCAAAACATGGTATGACCAAGACTTTGCAGGCTGGAAATATAGGTTGCAAACGTATGAGAAGCAGTGCTACTACGAGCATAAATAATTATTTTATACCAAAAAGTACACAATCACAAAGTCTTGGGGAAATTGTTTCAAAACTAGCAGCGTTCGACAATATTCCCATTCAAAAGATTTCAAAATGTGAATTTATTCGAAATAGTTTAGAATTACAATGATTTGTTTTACCAAAATATCCAACGGATATGAATATAATTTATAAATATTACAATGAAAAAAAGATGATATTGTCAATAAAATAAAACTAATAAAATCAAAAAATTTCTTTAAGTATTGACGAGTGGACCAGTTTTAGGAACCGACGATATTTAAATATACATATATATTATAATGCAAGTGGTATGTCGGAAAATCTAGGACTAGTTCGTATACATGGTAGCTGCCCGGCAGATAAAATGGTCGATTTAGTAAATGAAAAGTTAAATTCATTTAATATTAGTTTTGATAAAGATATTATTGCCACTACAAGTGATGGTGCAAGCGTTATGGTAAAATTTGGAACTTTATCACCAGCTTTGTTGCAGCTATGTTACAATCATGCTTTACATTTGGCAGTCCTTAAAATATTTTATTCAAATAAAAATAATGAACATGAACATTCTTCAGATTCTGATTCATCAGATGATGTTGAAGACAATTTATTTTCAGATGAAGATAATAATTTAACACAGGAAACATTTTTATTGAATAATATAGATGATATAAAACTAACAATTCATAAAATTCGAATAATTGTTAAAAAATTTAAAAATTCCCCTGTACGAAATTCTGTTCTTCAAAAATATGTAAATGAAGTAGAAAATAAAGATCTACATTTATTACTTGACTGCAAAACAAGATGGAATAGTATGATCACAATGATAGAACGATTTTTAAGGTTGATTGAACCAATAAAAAAACGCTAATAGATTTAAATTTTTATGATTTATGGGATAATAATTTTACTCTTAAAGCAAAAAATATTTTAGAAGCGTTAAAACCAGTAGAAATTGCTGTTGAAGCATTATCCAGACAAGACACAAATTTATTAACATCGGAAGGAATATTAAGATTTTTGTTCGAATCGTTGACTGAGCAGAGTACACATTTAAAAGCCGTATTACTTACTGAAATAACAGATCAAATTTCGAAAAGTAGAAATGTAACTTTAGTCTCATTAATTAAATTTTTAAATAATCCCAATTCCTTAAATGCTGATGCAAAAGATTTTTTCAAATCTGCTTCGAAAAATGAAATGTTAAAAGTAGCAAAATCTATTATGCTGAAAATTAATAAAAATGATGGTGATGGTGAAGGAGCTGTTGTTGGTGTTGGTGATCATCCAAATAATTGTGAGGAGAATAATATTGAAATAATTGAAATTGATAAATCTGCTGAAAAAACATTAAAAGAAAAACTTGAAGATTCGATCAACAATTGTTTGGCAACAGCTGAAATAAAAACAAATGTAAATTTATTATTAAAGGAAATGAATTTATACGAAATAAATGGACAAATTTCCCAAAACTTATTCAAAATAAAAGAATGTTTACTGACTATCAGACCAACATCAACACAAAATGAAAGAAACTTTTCAACAGCAGTAAATATAGTAACTAAAAAACGAACACGTTTAACTGACAAAGCAATTGATGTACTTTGTTTTTTAAAATTTTATTTCACAAATATCAATAAATAAAAAATATTATATTTGTTTTTGTGGTATATTTGGTATAATATCATATTTTTTTGCTATATATTCTTTAGTTTTGTAGTGAATAGTGTTAGTTTTATTTGAATACAATTTTTTTTCTTTGAAATTTTCTTGTTTTCTCATTTTTTATAAACTATTTCAGATTCTTTAATTTCTCGGGAAATTTCCCGGGTCCTGAAATTTCTTGAACGAGACTCTCGCTTTCTCGAGAATCATAATATTGCAAAAAACGAGACTCTCGGATTCTCGAGAAATGAAAAAAGTTGAGAAATCCCAATCTCTATAGTAATCTGCCATAAAATCGACAAATTCCTACGGATCTCCACCGTACTGATCTACAGGTAGTTTTTGACAACTCGCATAATTATTGCCTTCCTTGCCGTTGCCCACCGTGGACACAGGTGTTTGTATTATTGGTATTATTTGTATTATTGGTTAGTCTTTGGGTACTCATTAAATTCTCTATTAGTGTTTGGCTTCTCAATTTATAAAATGATCGGGTCAACACAGGCTATACTCGTCTAAAATTTAAAGTGTTACAATTACAAAATTTACCTTTCGTTTTAATTTTGACGTTTCAACAATCATTTTCCACAGAAAAATTATTTTTTCTTCTCACTTTGCTTCAATAATAAAATCACCACTTTAATAATTCTCGAATAATGTTCACCACTTTCAAATAAACATTGCACTTCAATATTTATTTATTTAATTATTATTATCGTTTTCCAAATTTTTCGATACTTTACCAATCTCAACAAATTTTCACCGATCTTTTTATTTCCTCGGTATCACTCAAATATTATCACAATTTCAACAAATCTTCACCGACTTTTTATCACGTCTGGCTCACCAAATATGTTGGGTTTTTAATGTAAGTCGGTGCTACGGTCTGACTCCTTTGTGTTCTTTTCAAAATAAATAAACGACCCAACACAAAATCTTTATTAACACTATTGCAGTCACACTTTTACACTTTTTATTAGTTTACTCACACTTGATACAATCAGGTTTGTCTGCACTTTTCAATTTGCCAACAAATCTCACGCAGGGGTAGATCTTCCAACGGCAGATGTCCCTTTCTGGTACGTTCGATTTTTTAAATTGTTTATTTTCTACTAACTTTAATGTTTCCTTTTTCGCTCTCGTTAAACTTCGACTTTCTTTTCTTCGACCAACTGGCAGTTTTTTTTTTGCCCGTTGCTTTTATACCCACTTGGTAATTGACTTTATTTTTGCCAATTAGTTTTGGTCTTACTTCCCCCCGGGCTTCCTCTTGGAGGTATAATTCAATTTAAGGGAATTCGCTCATTTTCTTTGACGCCTCTTATCACTTTTATTTTATCCGGCTAAATTAATTGCCTTCCCAAAATTGGATTTCTCAATTCGCTCGGGTTTTCCATTGTCTCGGGTTTCTCATTAGCTCGGGTTCTCCTTTAGCTCGGGTTCTCCATTAGCTCGGGTTTTCCATTAGTTAATTAATTTTTAATTAATTTTTGTTTTTTTGTAATTTATTCCTTTTAAGGACACCCAATTGATTTTATTTTATTATAGCTGAACTCGTCTCATTATTTAACATCCGCCCATACCAGTTTCCCCCAGAAAATATTCATTTTTTAAAATTTTTGATTTTTAATTAATATTTTGTACTTTAAATTTTTATTTGGAATTTGGTGTTTTTATCGATTTTTTAACCTCATTTTTGTGCCTCTCTTGTTGAACCCCAACATATTGGAAGTAGATCTTATAGTTAAAGGTCTTATAGTTATTAAAAATAACGAATAAATTAAAAAAATAAACCAAGTAATTTATTCAATGATAGCCATTAAATCATTTATTAACTAGGGTTTTTAATGAATAGGGCCTATATTATGGAAAACACAGTACAATAATTAACATTCTATATAATTTGTCTGAATTAATTAACAAAGACATTGATGATTAGTAAACAATTGATTAGTTAGAACAAATCAACATACTAATTTGTCTACATTATTTACAAAAACATTAAATAGTAAATAATTTAAAATTCTTTATTTTATATAGTATATTAATTTCTTTGAATAATTGGTAAATCGACATAATATGGTCTATTATTCAAGAGAAAATCAACATCTAACCGTCGTCGGAAAATCATCACATCCGTTCGACAAAACGAAATTTATCAACAATGTGGAGCACCACCTCAGTTCAGTTACTTTGCACCTTAAAAGACGTTGGATTGGGCGATGTGGCCATCAGGAATAGCCGCTAAGATTTCCTGATCTAACTATTTGCGATTTCTGGCACTGGGCTTTCATCAAAGATAACGTATATCGAAGCAGGCAAGTGACACTCCAAAAATCAGAGATTTATTTGAAAATTCGTTGACAAACATCCCAACCAAGATGATCCAAGGTTGTTATCGTGAATTTGTGAAGCTTTATGGAGTGTGTTTATGAAAAGAAAGATCCTATATTGAACATCTTGTGTAATTGTTAATGCTACTTTGTGTGGTACATGAACTTCAAATATTCCAATAATTTTTATAAATAAATATATCCTCTTCAATTTAAAATGTTTTATTGCTTTACAAAGACAGACTTATGAATCCACCCTATATATGTGTATGTATCCAAAGCGATTCTGAGCACAATATGTTTTGTATGCTCCAATTTATATTACAAAAGTCAATTTTCAACTTTAAAATTTTTATATTGTATCATTACATAAAAGGGGTTGCCAAATGGTTAAATGAAAAGAAGGTTTAAATCTCGCATCATTTTTAAAATCATAAACGTAATTTCGAGGAAGTGATTTGTAGAGAAATTCGATCGAATTGTCTTGAAATAGTTTCGCGGTGCGAGAGTTTTGCTTTAGAAACGCCTTACTTTCCAAACAAACAGATTCAGTTATTTGGATAAATCCAAATTCAATTTGCATTTTACAACCCATTGTGGATATTTCATTAAAAATATGAAACCTGTGAGGTTAGTTCCTATGGTGATCGTATCATCTTCAAGAATTTTGAATTGTTTTTAAAATTTTTAATTGTCTTGAAAAGGAAGTAATATATAACGGAAAGGTTATCGTTCTATCATAGTAGTTTAATTACGTAGTGACTACAAGAAAATTCTATTGTGAAATATCGGATTTCATATAACTCCCAACGAAATTCGATTAAGATTGTTAGTGTCGTAAAGTCGAGTTACTATAAAATCACACTCAAACAACATGAGACATGATTTTTCAAAAAGTATTTTTCTAATGAAATTTTTCGTTATTGATTTCATTTTCATATTCATTTCTCCATATAATTCGCTGTGCACACGCGAATGTTTTGGGTGGAGTTTTTTTTCTGCCAAAGAAATTGTCTTACTTGGGTGTACATGAGAACAATTTGGGCCCAGTAAAATATGTCACATAATTTTTAAAGAAATAAAATGCATTATATTAAATTAATGATCATTAAATAAAACAGTTAATAACAGATTTTATTTAAAAAACTTACTTCTAAAACCATTCATAAAATTGAAAAATGGAATAAATAAATAACTTCACACTAATAAATGGTAAGTCATCCACTGATGCACAAACCAACGTGTATTATAGAAACTTTATATTTCGGATTTAGGTGTATATTTGCAAAATAACAAACATTAGTCTCAAAAGAAATGACGAGTATACGACTAGTGCTAAATCAAAATAAACAGTACACGTGATGTGACCTGTCATGCCTCGAAGAGTGAGATGAGTACATGTTAAATTCTATGTAGTCAGCCAACCACGTGTTTTGTGAGAGTATGTTGCATACATTAAAGTAGTATGGTTACGGTTGTTCGAAATTATAATATTGTCTATTATTTCTATTTTTCATTATTTACACAAAAAATTGCATGTGGGATTTTTCAACGGGTCGGATACGGCCGCAGGCCGGCTTTTGCCCACCCCTGATATATTTAATAATATTGTCGATATAATTAATAATACTGTCCAAATAATTATTAATACTGTTGATATAATTAGTAATATTGTCGATATAATTAGTAATATTGTCGATATAATTAGTAATATTGTCGATATAATTGTTAATACTGTCGATATAATTTGTTAGGGTTCGGTTTGAGTAGAAAACGTGCGGTTATGAAACAATTCTTTTGAGAAGATAAATATAAATAGTATTAAGAATTACTATTTTAAAATGAAAAGTAATTATAGCAATTTAAAATTAATATAGTATTTTTAGTAATTTAATATTATTAATTTTAAAGTGTGTGTATGAAGTAATTTAGTTAGTATATCATTAAGCAAAGACCTGAAAACAGAAAAAACAGTCCAGTTATTAGAATTAATTTTATTTACAAGCAGCAGGTGAAATCTGTTTTGAAATTTATAACAAGTTGGATTTATATTATATCGCGATTCATCATCGTTTGAATAAAAATTTAGCAAGCAGAACAGTTGGGCACGTTATTTTAAAGTTTTTTACGCTTTCTTTCGAGATGGCCTTTAATACTGTCTTATCTCGCCTAGGTAATTAAATATTAGAGAGATAATATTTTAGGAAAAAGTAATAACTGATCTGGGTTATTACTATCGCGTTTAATATTTCGGGTCAGCCCTCATATCATGTACATTGCACCTATATCAGGATGTTGGTTCAATTTAAAATAAGCTTTGATTCGTTGAAAAGAATTCCAGGACAGTTTGAGACAATTGATTTATCTTTAGATAAATAGTTGTAACATACTGTTTATTTTATATTTATTGTAAATTTGCAAATCTCTAGTAAAATATAAGTTTAATTCATATTTCGTTATTTATTTGTTTTGATAAAGTTCAAAAGCGCTCTTACACGCAGGTACAAAACCAATTATCTTTGCAGTCAGAAAATAGACAAATAACCTGTGTTAGACGTAATTCACTATAAGAACCTAACATAATTAGTTAGATTGTCGGAATAGTTATCATTAATCCATCATATAAACTCATTTTATTCCGTTACCTTATTCGAAAAACGGCAAGCAAAGTTTAAAATAATTTGTAAACTTTTTTTACAAAATTATAAATTATTTATAAATTATGAATGAAAGCAAAGAAAAAGTTGAATAAGCAATCTGAAATCAGTTTCCACGTTACCCTAAATCTACATATGCTAAATAATGATATGAAAGTTATGATACGATAACATATCAAATATATATATATATATATATATATATATATATATATTTGCACTGATATTAGAATTCAATCATAATAAAAGTAAATATTATGAAATAATAATTAACTTGAGTTTAAATATTTCTAACCTGTTCGAATAAATCTGCCATTTTTCCAATTGCAAGTTTATGATTGAAAACCCTTTGAATGAATATAATTTACAATACAGATGAAAATTTTCAATCGAGATTTAGACAAATATTCCAATAAATATGATTGATGAATCCTGAATATTGTTCATTAAATTTGGACTATTTAAATTGCTTTTATTATTCACTTTCATTTTAAGATTTCCCATTATTTAATTTCAATAAAAGCTCAATTTCCTTTAGAAATTGTTTGGTTTCTTACTCTTATAACAAAATATTGCTCATTAATAACTTTTCATTCATTAATTTGAACAATGATGCATAGTTTGATTTCATAAATTTTTTATCTTTTATAAAAAGGAGTATTCTCAATCTTTTTATTTATTATTTTATTATTATTTCCAATATAATGTTTATTTAAATTATTAACATGCTTTCTTAATTCATTAGAAGAACGATTCAAAATTCGATTAAAAGTTTGTTAATAAAATTATTTTAAACTAATAATGTTATACCATTATTTAAACAAATTATGAAAGAATTTAAACACAATTAGAGAAAGTTAGTTTGAAAATAAGTTTAAAAAAAGCGATAACCTGATGTTTAGATTCTAGAAATTTATAAGGTTTAAAACATCAAATATTTTTATCAAAATATTACTTTTACAATACCTTAGTTGAAAATTAAATTGAAACATCGACTATTATAAATAAAGTTTGTTTGAAAATGATTCACAAATTGTTTTTAATTGTTTAAATATTTCTTGATCAGTTATTTAATTAATATATAATAGATTTAAATATATTATATATAGAAATTTTTAATGATAAATTTTTTTTTTTGGAAATTATTTAATTAAATTATTATCTCTATAAAAGAAATAAAATTATAATAAGACCAATACTAGTGGTAATAAAAATAAAAATAATATCACACTCGTCTGGTTTAAAGTTGAATAATCCGATTTGAAAAATGGCTGATGGACAGGATTATCGTCTAATTATCTGGCAGATTCAACATTATGCCAGTAAGAATCTCATTAAAACATTTAAGAGTAGGAATAATAATAATAATAATAATGCTAATAACTCTATAGTGAGAATAATGATAATAATAACCATGACAAAGGTAACAACAATAATAATATTAATAATAAGAATAATAGTAATAGTAAAAATGATAATAATAATAATGATAATAATTACATGGGGCTGAGTATATTCGTATTAATCTTGAACATAATAATACCGCTCGGAATCATAACCCACCCTAAGAGTGATGATATTATGAATGACGACTGTAGTGTAGTGTTATAATATTTTTATTTGATTAATATTTTTAATGAATGGTCATTTTTATTATTGCGTATCGCATACTAAATTAAAATTTTAATAAAAACTATATAGCTAGAACAATTGACACAAAATAAAAAGTCAATAAAATAATTAAAAAATTTGCAACATTATCAAAATTAGTCTATGTATTGTTCTATTTAAAAATTAAATTAAAGTCGCTTAGTCCATTCCTTTTAATAAATTTTTACTGAAAATATTATTTGGAACCGAAATAATTGAATTTGTATATAACAAACATCATAGGAAGACAATCAAAACCAAATCACAAAAGAAAAATAAAGAAAGTCAAGGATTATTTTACATTTTCTCTGATTGGAACTTTTAACCTATTTTATGTGTAAATTGAATTATTGTAAGTCATTTTATTAATTGATATTAATTAAGTGATCCAATCTTTTAATTGTTATTATTTTTATACAAATACAAACACCCCAGTTGTCCTGAGACAAGTTTTACTGGGTTCTTTTAAAGCTTCTTCAACAAACACAAACACGAAGAATATAAACATTTATATATATAATATAAACATATAATAAAGCATATAATATCAAAACATCGCAACCTATTATAGAGTATATAATAAATACGAATAACATATAACAAAGTATATAATATATTATACATAAATACGAATACACATAAGCATATAACAAGGGTGGGCACGAATGAGGTCCTCGAGAGCCACACAGCTCATCAAAGAGCCGCACTTGTCTACACCTGGTTTATAGTTTATCAAAACTAACATGATAAAGTCTATTTTTAAGTGACTTTGTAATTCTTTCTTTTATAATTTGATAATCAATATTTTATTTTAAATTTTTGATGTTAAAATGATTTGAAAATTGTTTTGTGTTTAAAGATGTGCAAAAACTCTTGTAAATATAACATTTCCCTTAAAACCAGAGGTAAATATTTCTTATATTTTAAATCTCATAGGAACAAACTTAATAATATTGTCGGGAAATACAAAAATATAGGAAGTAAAACGTAAAAATTATGAATTGTTAAAAATTAATTAAAAGCTGATTAAATATTTAAAAAAGTAAAAGTCAATTTTCAAATTCAATTATCAAAATTTCAATTATCAATGAGCCGCAGTTTACTCAACGAAGAGCCGCATTTGCCCACCGTTGGCATATAATATCTTGAAAATTGTATTACAATGTAAATTTTGAAAATAAAGTAAATTAAGGTACTAAAAAATTATATTAAATTATGGTCTAAATTTTTGAATTAAAGTAAATTATATTCTAAAATTTTAAATTAAAGTAATCAAATGTCTAAATAAGTTAATTAAGGTTCAATATTTTAATTTAAGTAAATCAAGGGCTCAAATAAGTAAATTATGGTCTAAAATTTTAGATTAAAGTAAATTAAGGTCTAAAAAATTAAATTAAGGTTCAAAATTAAAGTAAATTAAGGTTCAAATTTTTAAATTAAGTGATCTATGGTCTAAAATTTTAAATTAAAGTTAAATAAGTAAATGAAAGTAATAGTTTTTAAATAAGTAAATTAAAGTAATGTAATAAGTAAATTAAAGTAAAGTTTTTAAATTTATTAACAAACAGTTGGAATAATACTCGATGTTTGAGAATTAAAATTTTTATGGAAACTTTTTTTAAATATAATTTTTAATAGAAATTTTTATGGAATAAATTTTTAAGTAAATTTTTAATGAAAGTTTTTATGAAATATTTTCCAAAGTCAATTTTTAACTAACTCTCAAGCAATTAGATACTTACAACTAACTACTTACAAACAACTAAATATTCTTCATTGTATTTTAAAAAATGATTTTTAAATTAATTTTTTTTATTTGTCTTCAAAATTATTTTTAAATACAATCAGTAGAAAATCCCTTTTTAAATGTCTAAATTTAACAAAAATGATGATTTTCATCAAAAATAAATAATTGTCAACTCAACACCACGCGGAATTGAAGATAAAATTACAAAGAAAGACTATTGAATTCTAATTTTTATTCAAAAAATTCTTCTTTTAATTGATTACTACTGACTTATTATTGCAAAGTAAAAATTGCATTAAATAAATATTTATTGTTGATTTGTTTTATCATCCGACAGGTTGTTTTGACCCCCTAGGTCAGGCATGAGCAACATACGGCCCGCGAGCCTCTTTTGACCGGCCCCCAGTGTTCATTGATCCACACCATATAACCAGGCCCTTGATAAGCTTTCAGGAATGTATGCAGTTGACGTTAGAGCTACACCATTAGTACAAATACGCATTTAATATATGCGTGGTGGTGCAGCAGTAAACTTCCGGTCATCTCTCCACATTTACACCTCACTGTGAAGTATTTAGTTATATTCTATTAAGGAAACTTCCAACTTTCATGTAGAGCGTATAATTGTGCAGGGCTGAAGATGATCCCAAGTTCGTTGGTGTGCTACTGCTAATCTAATAGCTGGCCTTTATTCAATCCTGTAGGAGAGGTTAGGATGTACTAGTAGCTCTCTCTTAACTGTGAGGATGAGTGTGACTGGAATGAATGCATTAATGCCCATGTTGTCATATTATTAGGCAGGTGAGGTTGTACAATAAAACTCCTTTAGCCAACAGTTCAATTATCAAAAATTATGTTCACTACCTCTATGAACAAAACTTATAATTTTATGTTTATATTATAAAAAAAATCGATAATATTATAAACTTTATATTATAAAGTTTATAATATTATCGATTTTTTTATGAAATAAATACGCAATTTCAACCACAGTTGAGGATGAGCACTATTACAAAAAAACGAAAAGTTGACAGTGAACACCGAGTATTTAATGATAAGTGGACATCGGATTATCTGTTTGTAGAATCAAACAATATGCTCGTTTGTCTTGTTTGCTCGCAATCAATTTCCGTTAAAAAGGAATTTAATGTAAGACGGCATTACCAGACTCAGCATGCAGAAAAGTTCGATCAGATACAGGGACAATTAAGGAAAGATAGGATCGAATCTCTCCGAAAAGCACTTCTAGGGCAACAGACATTCTTTATCAAAGTTAATAAAGAGGTTGAGTGTGTTGTGAAGGCGAGTTTCATGATAAGTGAGATAATTGCCAAGAAACTGAAACCGTTTTCTGATGGGGAGTTTGTCAAAGAATGCATTGATGCTGCTGTGGATTGTATCTGTCCCGAAAAAAAACAACTTTTCTCGAATATCAGCCTTTCTCGATTTACAATCGTAAGACGAATTGATGATATTGCAAAAAACATTGAAACAATCTTGAAAGAAAAAGCTGAACTATTTCAAGCATATTCAATATGCCTTGATGAAAGCACGGATATGACAGACACCGCGCAGTTAGCAATTTTTGTGCGTGGGGTAGATCAGGACTTCCACGTTACGGAAGAACTGTTGAAATTAGCGACCATGAAAGGGACTACAACTGGAGAAGATGTTTTTGATGAAATCAAAACTGCATTGGCAGAAAACGGGCTTTTTCTTCCAAAACTAACAGGAATAACGACAGACGGAGCTCCGGCAATGGTTGGAATAAAAAATGGAGTAGTTGGTTTATTGAAGGCGGAGCTTGTTAAAATGAAAGGAAGTGAGCAATTAATTGCATCACATTGCATAATCCACCAAGAGAATTTATGTGTAAAAGAACTAAAGATGGACCATGTGATGACAGTTGTTGTGAAAACCGTGAATTTCATAAGATCACGTGGATTGAATCATCGACAATTCAAAGAGTTTCTCACTAGCATTGAGACAGAATACTCGGATGTAATTTACTTTAGCGAAGTTCGTTGGCTGAGCAGAGGAAAAGTATTGCATCGCTTTTATTGCCTTCGTGAAGAAATTAAACTTTTTATGGAGATGAAGTCGAAACCAATTCCGGAGTTATCCGATGCAAATTGGCTACTTGACTTGGCCTTTTTGGTTGAAATCACAACGCATCTGAATGATCTAAACACGAAGTTACAAGGCCGGGATCAACTGATAAATAATCTTTACGATCATATCAAAGGATTTCAGACAAAGCTGAAACTATGGGAGAATCAATTATCAAAGGACATTACGGTGCATTTTCCAAATTTAACTGATTGCAAAAATGATGCAAATTTAGCTAACACGAAGAAATTTAATGAACACATAATTGCATTGAAAACACAGTTTTCTTCAAGATTTGCTGATTTTGCCGAACATGAAAATGATTTCAAACTATTTTGTGAACCATTCAGTGTTAATGTTGAGACAGCACCAGAATCAATGCAAATGGAGCTCATTGAATTGCAGTGTAATGGCGATCTGGAAAGAAAGTTTCGTGACGTCTCTTTGATTCAATTCTACAAACTCTACATTTCTCAGAAAGCGTTTCCATCAATCCGATATCATGCGCTGAAAATGGTCTCCCTTTTCCCCAGCACTTACATCTGTGAACAATTCTTTTCTAAGATGAAACAAACAAAGTGCAAAAACAGATGTCGGCTCACTGATGATAACTTGTCAAACGAATTACGAGTAGCAACATCAACTATCAAGGCAAATATTTCAGATTTATGTCGTGATAAGAAGTGTCAAATGTCACACAGACCAAAACCAGAACAAGATTGATATTGATATGTTGGGTATATTTGAGTAGTATATGCAAACTTGAGAAGCATAAAAAATATAGATTCGAACAATCCAGAGTTTGTGCGAATAAATAAACTATAAATATGGGATTATTAAAGTTAAATTTGAGTATTTTCATAGTTTGTATATTTTGCCTTCCAATAACAACTAGTATATAGTATATAATATATAATATATGCCTAATCATGTAAATTTAAATGATCTTTGCTATTAAAAAGATATATTATTGGAAAATATATAAATAAATTCGTGCTAAATACATCCGGCCCCCGAAACATTTTCAAAGACTGAACTGGCCCCTAACAAAAACAAATTGCTCATGCCTGCCCTAGGTGTATTGGTCATAAGGGTACTGATCGTAAG
This sequence comes from Schmidtea polychroa, assembly GCA_959609185.1. Lineage (NCBI taxonomy): Eukaryota > Metazoa > Platyhelminthes > Tricladida > Dugesiidae > Schmidtea > Schmidtea polychroa. The sequence goes on along the minus strand of CAUHTR010000427.1, from coordinate 33,912 downwards.
GGTATTAGCCGTAAGGGTACTGGGCGTAAGGGTATTGGTAACACTCAACTAGATACTAACAACCACCATCAAAACAGATCTAGAAATTGACAAATATCAACATACAACTAGATACTAACAACCAGATACCAAGTACTTACAACAAGATACCAAGCACTATCAACAAAATACTATAAACTAGATATCAAATACCAACAATCAACTAGCAACACATAAAAATAATAACAATTAAATACAAAATATTCTTCATCACATACATTATTTTCTAGTCAACATCTACAATTAAGCTCTATCAACCAGATACCAAGTATTAACAACCAACTACTTACAACCAACAACTATGTACTAACAAATAGATCTTTAAAAGAAAATACTCTTCACTTGAAAAAATTGGATGAAAAATTAATTGAACTCAAGATTTTCCAATAACTTGGTAAAAATTGATTAAACAATTGTAAAAAAATTAAATTATTCAAAACACAATAAATAAAAAAATATAATTAATGGTCAAGAAAGAACTTTAAATTCTAGTCATTAATCATCCAGTAAATAAAAATATATTGATCATTCAAGTTAATATGAACCATCTAAGATAATAAATTAATAAGAATTTTGAAATAAGATCTAGTAGATAATTGATTTAGATTGAATAAATTAATTTTAATTATTTTTTTTTAAAGTAATACATCTACTCAAATTGATTGACTGATTGCTCAATATATTCAAAAAAATCAGTATGAATTCTTTACAATTATCAAAGTCGTCAATCTACATTAAAGATAGATAATTATCAATAAATTCCAAAAGAGACTGATAACTAATGATAACATCCAATAAACCAGTAAATTCATTTAACTGTCAATAATTGTTATATCCAAGCGAATTCTCCAATAAAATCATATAAAAGCATCAAATTTCCCTGAAATATCTCTATCTTTAAAGATTAGCATTTTATCGATAAATACCCTTAAAAAGATATATATTTCCCTCAAACTAATAAAATTCCTTAGATTACATTTAAATGACTATATATCTACCCTTAACTTCTTTTATCACAAATATTTCACTAAAATCTTCTAAACTCTAAATAATTTATCAAATCTATTGATAAAACCAGTTATAACTAAATTTTTGTTCTAAATGAAAATCAATGAACTCGAAATTTAACAAGTCGTGTAATGTAATAAAATAGTCACAGCTTGTTATGTAATAAACTAGTTTAAAATAAAATAATTTAAATTATATATCCTCACTTATATCCCCCGATTTTCGATATTCCACTAATTATTATCACTTATATCTTACCGATTTCCTTCTAATTAATCACTTATATTCCCCGATTTTCCATTTTTTAATCATTTATATCCTCCCCACATTTATTTCTTTTAAAAATATTTTTATTAAATTTATGAATTTTATGAAATAATTTTAAATAAATGCAATTAATATATTTCAAATCTTATCCACATTCATCTTATCTATGCCACTTGTCAGTATTTACCTCCCATAATCCATTAATGAATTATTCTACCACTTATTTCCACCCATTTGAATTATTAATTTATCATCGAGTAATGAATAATTCTCTCACTTTAATGAAGATTCTTACCACCTTCATTGTTAATTTTTATCAAAGTTTAAAGAATAATTATCATTCATTTTTACGGTTCTTACCACTTTAGAATAAGATTTTTTATCAAAATTTGTGATAATTTGACTGATTCAATGATAAATTTGAATGAGTTAATTGGTTTTATTATATATACTCTGAGTTTATCCGACAAGATGTTTTGACCCCTATGGGTATTGTTCACAAGGGTACTGCTCACATTCAACATGTCGCAAGGGTACTGATCATAAAGGTATTGGTGTGTTTTAATGATTTTATTTGAATGATTATTTAGGCAAATTTGTTGTTTAAGGTATTCATTGGTAATTTTTAGAGTTGATGGTTTTAGTAAATATTCAAGTGAATTGTTACCATTTTTATCAATTTTTATCATTTTAGTGAATTTCTATCATTTTAGTGACTTTCATGTTGATTGAAAGAATATTTAAAAATTTAAGGTTTTAATGTTAATTCTAAGATAAATTTAATTAATTTCTTGATAATTGGCTGTATTTTTAATGACAGTTAGCTTAATAATTAGAGTTTGTACAATAATCAAATGATAGGATAAATTTTGTTGATTATGACTTTGTAATGATACTGAATTTGACTAAATAATTTTTTCATATATATTTATGAATTTTATGTTGATTGATTAAAAATTAAAATTTTAATGTAGATTTTAATTGAATTTCTTGATAATTTTGCTAAATTTTTTTTGACTTGTTTTTTAATTTTTAATAAAAATTAATTTTTATTGACTGTTAGGTTAATAATCAAGTAATAGGTTTAATTTTTGATGACTTTGACTAAATAATTTTTTCAATAATTTTCTAAGAATATTTCCATTTACATATTGATGATCTTTTCAAAATCATAAGCTAATAAACCATTTAACTTTATCAAGGACTTTAAATTTACTTGAAAATTATTGTAGAATATACTGAAATTTGTGATTTAGTTTGCTATTATTGCTTGAAAATGATTGGCTGAATCGTGTACGAATTATGATCTCTAGTTAGGTATTTGATGGGTGAAATATTTGTAGAAAATTTTGAATTTTGATTTTTTAGTGAGCTCTTACTACATAGCTTCTAAATTATTTCAATGGAAGAATTTTTGGTGTCTATAACAGTTAAATAAAATTCATATGTTGAAGAATTCTCTAATGATAAAATAGAATTGATATATTAAAGGGCTCGAGTGGGTGGAATCTCATTGGTTATATATAATATAATATAATGACATTCTTTTTCTGAATTTTTTAAAAATTTTATTTAAAAGTAAAATAAATATCATTTAAAATTCAAAATGACACCAACTAAAATTTTTAAATTTTTAAAGCTTCTATAATTAGATCCTAGAAGCCTACTGCAATAAAATATTTCAAAATATTTTAAAATACTTATAAAATAAAGCCTCCAATAACTATTTATATACGCGATTTAAATATTCTAATAAATGTGTCAATTGTGATTTTTAATCCTATCTTTTGAAAGCATATTTCTGAAAATTTCTATATTATTTTAATTATTACTTTTTCTAATTTAGTATATTTTTTATATATTATCAGTTATTCTCAAGGTCAATGACAACAGATCAAATTGATGATTTAATTGAATTCTTTTTTAGTGTTGATTTTTGGCCGACTGTTTATAATGAGAATTGCTTCTTTGAATCTGGCATTTTCTGTATGTTTCCATTGGCTATGATTTCGATTGAAATAATTTTTCTTTCTCTTGTTGGTTGACACTCTTTGAGATATCTGTTTATCAAGGAATTTCTACCAGGATCTCGAATCTAGATGTTCTTTAACATAAAACAAACTTAAAAACAAAATATATAAATATAGCTTAATAAATAAATAAATTGATTAATCACACCCAAATTGTAAATCATCAAATATAAGTTATTATCACAATATAATAATGTTTGTCTGATTAACCTCTTAAGTGGCTATGCCAGAAATATACGTCATCAACATATTATAAAATGCATAAGACGAATAAAAATATATCATAAATATTACTTTTGTTAACATATGATCTTTATAAATATCATCCAATAAGATATTATTTTATTTTTGTAACACTATCCCCAAGACATATATATACACTAGCGGATAACAAAATTTGCCGCTGAGGAGCGCATAGATATTAATGATTATTGTCCACATGTATATTTATTCTGTATTTATTTGTTCCTATTATGTAATGTTTATGTTTTAAAATCTTCAGTGTTCGCCCATCTTCTAACAATAACATAAGATGCTACAACAGCGCTTTATCCTTTTCATCTATAGGAGCTAAAACAGTTAACGTTCCTAAATATGGACCCTACGAATTAAAGGTTCAAGGACAAGTTTATTACAGGACATCGCAATGTAATACCAGTCAATGGAAATGATCTTAAGTTTGCACAGTTGTATGTGGTTGATTCTGAACAGAAAACGGAGGAGCCAATGATGAGGGCTGAAAATCGAAAATGCCTCCTATATTTGATGCAGCTGCTGGATGATAAAATTCAAAAGATAAACGAGTACGCAAATCATCCGAATGACGATGTCAACTATGAGGTACAGTTCTTAAACTTCATAACTCTATCAGATATGCCACCACACTGCCTTGTACTAAAGGCTGGATTTGTTGTGATGCTCATTTGAAATCTTTGTCCAGGCAAAGAATTTTGTAATGGAACCAAACTTACCATCATGAGTTTACAACAACATTAAATAACAGCAAAAATACTTTCAGGGTGCAACCAATGTGATATAATCAACATTCCAACGATTGACTTGGTACCAAGTGACGTGAGTTTACCGTTTATTTTCAAACGCAGACAGTTCCAAGTGATTCCTTTATCTGCTGTTACAATTAACAAATCACAAGGTTAAATTTATGACCATGTTGGAATCTTTTTTACGACCTCGTGTTCTTAAATGGACAAATCTACAGCTCTACAATATAAAAATATTCATTCACTCTACGGCCACAACAAGAAATGTTTCTAAAAATAGAAGGAACTTTACTCACAATATATTTTATATGGAAACTTTTGACATGTAAAATTTAATTTTAAGTTACTTGAAAAATTTTAAAAAAACTAACTTTATTTTTATTATCATTTTAACTTCCCGTCATGCTTGAAAGGAGGATTATACTAGTTAAAATATATAATATTTATCAAAAATCAAATAAAATTATAGATTTCTTTGCCTTTTGGTGGTTCTTTGCTGGTAGAAACTATATTATTATTTATTAATGGATATATAAAAGTGAGCCGTTGGACCAGTCTTTTTATTGATTTCTAATTGGTGACTATGTTACTTTCCGCCTCAATGCGTCGTTTATCATTTAATTTAATCCTGTTTTATTAATCTTTATCTAGATATCTTAATTATTTTTGTTTACTTAGTGTCTATTATCTTGATTTTGGCTGAACCTCGAGCCGTGCCTATTCATTTATTAGTGTTGCAGTAAAATAGTAGTGTCAAACCTTTTGAAGTTGTGGGTCAAATGAAAACTTTCCAAACATTTCGCGGACCAAAGATCAAAATGGTTTTATATTCTAGACTAGAGTGAAATTAAATTTTTTTAAACAATTTACTTATTTAAGTATTACTTACTACGACACTCCACCAATGGCTTTCTATACAGTTAGATAATAACAGTTAGAATTGTATTTTTTTCATAAAAACATAAATTCGTAAAAAAATATTTTGCAGTTGGTCAATTCAAATGCATGAGCAGCTTTTTTAATAATTAATAAGAAAATTATTATATAAAATTTAGTTTCGTTTAAAAAACAATTTTAAAATTATATATTTTAATTGACAAGACTATAACTGCAAATTCAAGTAGAATATAAAACTATTTTAAAAACATCCTAAATTACCTAATCGTCCTAACATGAGCCTCTTGTACTTTGAATTCAGCAAATAAAAGCTATTTCATATCAGAATTAGTGGCAGAAATGTCAGGTTTTAAATCAACAGTCAGAGCTACTCTTAGATTTGCATGTAAATGTGCTTCTGTTAGACATGATCTTAACTTTGTCTTCACATATACCAGTTTTTGAGAATACTTGTTCGCATAAGTAAGTGTTACAAAACAGAGCTAAAAGTTACATTTTCAACGAACAAGGTTGTAAATGGGTCGCTTAACAACTCTAGCTGTACTTCTTCTTTTTGAAAATCTAGAAATATTTTTTTAATTGCTAAAGTATGGGCTGTACTTTCAATAAATATTTTGTTGATGACTCAAAAGTATGTGATGTTTGGACAGAACTTCTAGTTCTATTCAAGTGTTCAAAGGGATTGTGACATCCATTCTCAAGCTGAGAAGCCCACAATTGAACTTTTATATATATATATATATATATATATATATATATATACATATATAACCGACGTGATATAAACGCAATAATAAGGAACTTAAAAACTCAAGAAACTGTTTAATAGTTAATAGTACTTTTAAATTTAAAATGTTTGGAAATAATTGACGACACCTTACGAATGACTGATTATTCTAGAAATCAATAAGTATTCATTATTAAAAGTAACAAAACTACGTAGTGCTACATTTTAAAATTAATATTTTTTGATAATAAATCAATTGAAAAAACAAAACATTTGGGTGACTGCAAAGTTTCTTTTATGGTCAGGGCCATAATAACACATGTGGTGAGCCAGGTGTTTGACATCACTGAAGTAAACCAATCAGACTTTCCATTAGTTTAACATAATTTCAGTTTCAAAGTTAAAAGAATCATAACATTCAGTATAATAACATTCAGTATAGTATATAATTCACTGTAAATGATATCATTAATCAATAAAACCTTTTATATCATTCATAAGTTTATATCAGTCTTTCTCAAATTGGGCGATAACGCCCCCTTGTGAGCGTTTGAGACATAAGGGGGGGGGGCGTTAAAGGGCCCAGAAAAAATTGGGGGAGTTGACGTGGGTTAAGAGGTCGATAGTAGATTTGTAATTTCATTTACTTTATATTTTAAACTTCACTAAAATTAAAACTTACATACTACACAATAACGAATAATTAGTTTATATTTCTACCCTGTATGATGGTATAAAGACTTAAATACTTAACGTAGATTTCGTAGGATGGCCCACACGCCGTACGCAATTAAGTTGTAACAAGTTTCTATTAAATAACGCTATTGGAGAAATCCGATAGCAATCGGCTGGTTCATCGATACTTGTCCTATTTTACTCAGTACGATTCAGCGTCGAAAGAGATATTTATATATTATATAGCCTCCATTTCTACTAATCACTAATTTCCTTATTAGTACCATCATTACTTATCTTGATCATCACTTTCCATATTTTTTAATTATTCCCCATCTGGGAATCACTTTCCTTTTCTGATCAATCAGATTCTTTTAGAATATGCAACTAATATATATTTCTGCTTAAATGCTATTAAAATTGAAAAAAAATCCAAGAAGCGTTGATTAATATTTTTTGTGGAAAGGGGGCGGTAGATCAAATAAGTTTGGGAAACAATGGTTTATATAATAAATAAGATGTAATATTTTATATTATATGTGAAATTTTGATGTTTCATTAATTTTTATTCTGACATGAGATAAAAATTTTTAATTCCATTTAAAATAAATGAAAAAAATATATATAGAAGATTCAGAATTTAGTTTCTTCATCATAAATATTTTAAAAATAAATTTTTAAAGTCATTTAAATTATGATTGTAATCGAGAAAAGTAAATTGTTTAAATAATGATGTTTGACGAGATTATTGTTAAAGTTAATTTAAAAAGGTATGTGTTTCTATAAATATTATAATTTCAATTTCATAATAAATCTATTTTGATATATTTAATTGTAGATGCCTTTAGATGGAAAACATGTTGTTAAAATAGGCAACAGCTTCAAAAATAAGACAAAAAGCAATCTCGTTACTTTTCAATATGATTTTATTCCAGACTCTGTGGAAAAAGACCAACCAGGTCAAGTTACGGTTGAAAGTGACAACTCTATCTCAGTAAATTTAGCAAATAAATCAGGCTCTTATACTCAGTTTAAAGGAACATTCAAAGAATCGTTGAAAGATTGTGTTTTACTTGTAAATAAAAATGTAATTTTCAAGTTGGATAAAAGAAAATTATTTGTTTTTATAATAATTTTTTAAGACAGGTGAAATGACATTAGAAAGGTTAGATTATATAGTTAATTTGAAAAACACAAGAACTCCAGGGAGTCGAATAAAAAGGAAATCATCAATCGGTGGCGGTTTGTCAGATTCTTCAAGTAATGAGTCAGTCAAACAAAAGCTTAATAAAAAATCCAATGAAATGTCAAATGACGTAATATTTTGGAATTTATTAAATATTTTTATACTTTTATGTTTTACATTAGCGTAATTCTAAATTAGATGTTAGTGATGATTTATTTGGGGAATGGGATTCAGATGAAGTAAATTATATACTGAGATAAGATATTTATTCAAATAAACTATTTTCAAATAGGAAAATGATTATAAAAATCGTCAACCGTCACCTAAAAAGCAATCTTACAACAATATAGATTTATTCGATTTCCCTCAATCAGCTGCTGACAATAGTAAGCAACAACAAAAAGACACAAATCAACATGATTTGCTTTTTGGCTCATATAATAAAACGAATGAAAATAAGGCAATAGAAATTGACCAATCATTATACGATGATCTCGAATTGACCGACAGTGATTCTGATATGAATGATATAGGAGGCGAAATTGATCAAGAGAAAATCAATGTCGTCAAAGACGATTTGGCATTGTCAGATAGCAGTGATAGTGCTAGTTCGTCAAGTAGTGATAGCGGTTCTGATTCAGACTGAGCTTATAATAAAATTTTTAACGGTTCTTTTACTAAATTCTTTTTTCATATTCTTTGATTTGCTAATACAATTATTTTGGAATCAATTATTTTTGTCTGCTATACATTACTCACATACAGAGCATTAATGTTATCTAACTAGGCTTCGCTTTCTAAACAGTTTCCATTTCATAGTAAATTTTAAAAAACAGCTGAGTACCATAAACGTTTTTGACAAAAATTTAAATATTTTAATTGAAATTAATATACATTTAATTTTTCATTTTGTCTAAAAGATTTGATGTTGTTGCATAAGACCTGGAGGAAAATATGTCTAACTGTTCGATTCAAAAAATATTCATCGACGGTATTCATTTTAATAGCTCATTGCTACAGAATTTCATTGCACAAAAGTAAACTTTCCGGTTTTTTCATGTTTAGAATTTGCTTCTTTACTGAACAAAGCTTGTCCGGTCTTAATAGTAGGTCTACATATATTCGAAGAAGTATTATTTGTTGTCCAATTGCACTTTCACTAGTTGACGTCTGTTTCATGCCACAATTAAATATTCCAATTATAGTATATTCCTCGGTTAATGTTAATAGCTGTTCAATTTCTATGGAATCTGTCCACACTTATTTTTACTATGCATTTATTATGCATTCCACATCTATTTGGTAAATTTTTAGTAAAGGAGTTGTTGAAATTATTTTTCAACCAATCTATCGCTTCTTCACTCTTATCAACTATCTGTATTCTGTTTGATTTAAAAAATTTTTGCTTTCAATTTTTTATTTTCCTTGTAGTTTTCAGCTTCATTAACTATACTCAGTATCATCCCTTGGTAATAGTCCTTTAATGTTAATGTTTTTTTATTCTCTTCTGTACCATTTTCAACAGCAATCACATTTAGAATACCATTAACATCGATTTGCGGAATACCATGTGGAGCTGATGAAATTTCATCATCTTTAAATTTACAAAGCACATTCGAGTCCTTTGTCATGCATTTTATTCTTCATTAACGTGAATTGATGCTCCCAGCTGCTTATGAGAATATGTAATCAATAAATGCGTTTGTTTTGTTGGAATAGTTGAATTTGCATATCACTGTCCGATTTCGATCCACTGTGCGGACATGATAGTGATGAAATAAAAGGTTATTTATATATTCAATAGTACTGCCGGAAGATCATGAATCCTTGTCTTGAGCCCTTGAGCGAGTTCTTGAAACTTCTAGGCCAGCGGTTTTCAACCTTTATTTTCATTGTACCACCAGGTAACAAATTTTAATTTGTCAGTATCGCCAGCAAAACTCAAATCAAAAACAAAATAAGTTATAATTATAATACCCACTAGTGATTGTTAGTAGACATTTCTCATTAGTACCTGCTTAGCCAATAATAGTTACAGTTAATGTTAAACTTAGAAACTTACAGATTTAGATAAACGGAGTCATAGATATAGAACTGTAACTATTAAAAATAACATTTTATGAATGTAATATTATCAACAAAGTGGAAAAATTAAATTACTATTAGAAAGCGTTAGTGTGAGATCTGGGCTTGTTTTGACAAGCACATATTAGCAATATCTGTTTTTATATTTGTCAATTTCAAACGCAAATCTGGTTCGAGTTCAAGCTTTGATCTCTTTGATTTTGATTGCAGGCATAGCTGAAGAACCAGTTCCACATAGATATGACGTGCTTAATAGAATAAAAAATGTAAAGCTTTATTAGAAATTAATGCATATCCAGCTCTTCGCTTCAACCAGAAATCACACAACATGTCCTTCTTGAATTCGTTCTTCAATCCGCCATCACACGAAAGTTCAACAAACTGGCTTCTTTCCTGGATTGAAAAATCAGCCGGCAATAGTACATTTGAAAATAGATTTCGAATCCATTCTTTGTTGTTGAACTTTTCAGGGAAATAAAAATGGAAATCCAATATCAACAGAGAGAAATGTTTTTTTATATCTTTAATCAAATCAACGTGAAGTCTAAGTTCATTTTCTACTACAAAAGATTCCAGAGAATAAAATGAAGCTACACGAGATTTTTCAAGATCTGACAAAATGTGTTGAAGTATTTTTTTTGCAACTTGTTTGATTTGAATAACTACTCCACCATCCTTTCCTGTATTAGCAGTCGTCCCATCAGAGCATATTCTAATGTAGTTTTCCCAATTTAAACCATTGTCTACAACAAAATCATTAACTTTTTAAATATTTCATTAACAGTTGTCCGACCAGACAAAGACTCACAGAACAAAAATTCTTCCTCTACAGCCTGTTCACATTCATATCTAACTGTTATGATCTTATTGTTATTGGTTATTTATTAGTTCTTTATAATTATTTTGTGATGATGTATAGCAAGGGTGAGCACGCATGAGTTCAATGAGAGACATTTTCCGAAAATTTATTTTTTAAAGAGCCACCATAGTGAACTACATATTTTTTTTATTTCATTAATTTGATTAAAAAAGACTTAAACGCTATTAAAAACAATTATTTCAAAATTTAAGTAACAAACATAAAATATAATAAAAATCCATTAATAAAAAGTAATAAAATTTCTTGAATTAACGAAGACTTTTGGTCAAATCTTTGAAATTTGGCGTATACTTTGTTAAAGCTGTTCGCAGCAATTCTGTAAGATGCTGATTGGTCAACTGTGAACGATATTTCGACTTCACGAACTTCATTGTGGAGTACAAAGATTCACAACAATATGTTGTACCAAAAATTGAAATTAGACGGCAAGCAGCTTGTTTTAAGTGTGGATATTTTGCCTCTGGTACGAGTTTCCAAAATTCAATTATAGAAGTAACTTTATGGTGCATTTGCAAAGCCTGGTCCTCTTTCATATCTAATAACTCCAATTCCCCAACCGCTTTTTTAACAAGTATTACTTCAGAAATTGGAAATCCATCTTCAATAATATCACAAATAAATGGGTTCACAAAAAATGCAAATGTAGATTTAAAACTTTTCAAATCTTCAAACCTACATTTGAAATCCGCTTGCAATTCTTCCAATTTTTCACTGTATTCGTTTACTTTTTCTTCTGTGATATCAATTTTATTAGCTTTTATTCGTGGAAAATGATTAAATATTTTCGACCTAAGATCGTTCACAAAAAGCCGAAGTTTAGCTTCAAAACTAAATAACGTTTGTGACAAATCAATAATTATCTTTTCTTTTCCCTGTAAAGCCAAATTTAATATTTGCAAATGTTCCATAATGTCTGTAAGGAACATTAAGTCAGAAAGCCAAGTTTCATTTTCTAATTCTGGGTATGCTATTCCTTTTTCTTTGGTAAATATTATGATAGGATTTAGGAGTTCCACAAAACGGTCCAAAACATTGTAAGTTGACAGCCATCTAACAATACACCATAAGGAGACATCATTGGGCAATTCATCTGTTTCATCATTTAATCTTAATTCTTCTAAAAAGTTTTTAAATTGACGATGTGTTTTGGCATTTGTTCTAATTAAATTCACAATCTTCAAAACAATCTTCCACACATTTTCGTATTTAAAGTACTTCGCTATGAGATGCTCGCGATGAATTATGCATTGAAGAGATAAGAAATGAGGAATATTTGGATCTCTGTTTAAAAGACCAATGAGACCTTGATTTTTCCCCATCATTGCAGGCGCTCCGTCTGTCGCAACACTTACAAGTTTATCACGCGCCAATTCAAACTTGTCCATCACTACATCAAGCGCAGTTTTGACATCGATACCGCGAGTTGTTTCTTTAAGAGCTACTAGGTCTAAAATTTCTTCCTTTACTTTTACGTCAGAAGATACAAAGCGGACAAAAACGGCTAATTGTGGAACATCCTGAATGTCAGTAGACTCGTCGAGAGCTAAACTGAATGCTGTACAATTTTTTAAATCACACATCAAATTATTTTCAACATTTTCGCTAATTTGGCCAATTCGACGCGCAGTTGTACGACGTGACATAGGAATACGTGAGATCACTTTATGTAGTTTTGAGTTATCCGGATCCGAAACTTTAATCACTTCTTCCAAGTTTCTCTTAATAAATTCACCTTCTCCATATGTACGTTTAGCACGAGCTATATTCCAAGCTATCAAAAAACTAGCTTCGTTGGCACTGTCATCTTCTCGACTAAAAGAAGACATTAGTCCTTGTTGGTTTTGAAGCCCTGATTGCAATGACTTAAGTTTTTCTGTTCGCAATTTTGAATTGAGTGGATATTGAATTGATAAGTGTGGATGACTTACTTCATAGTGTCGACGTAAATTGGTTACTTTGTAGTTGGAAATTGTAACTTTACAAATAAGACACAACGATTTACCATTATTGTCAATAAAAAAAACTTTTCTGTCCATTCTTCTTGAAAAGTTCTATTTTCTTGTTTGTATTTTCGTTTTTTGATGTTTTCTGAGGTCATTGTAATAATAAATTTGAATAACTTATATTACTGAAATTTAAACAAAATAATAAAAAGACATAAATTTAATTTTAATTAATTTAAAATTTTAAAATGCTTCATAAAAAATCTTCTTACCAAATTTTTCAAAAAACACGAATAGAAAACTATACTAAAATATACAAACGACCGCAATATTGTACAAACAAAAATACTAACTAATCAAAATTCACTAAATTTCACTAAATTTATTTTCATTGCTTCTCTCACGTTGTTATAACAAAGCGCCGCCTACTACAAAATAATTTTAAAAAGCAGTAAAATTTTCAAATTCAATTATCAAAAATCCAATTATCAATGAGCCGCAGTTTACTCAACGAAGAGCCGCATGCGGCTCTAAGAGCCGCATTTGCCCACCGTTGATGTATAGCATAATAAATGTTGTGATCATATTGTTATTAGTTGTTTATAATTATTTTGTGACTTGATTATAAGAAAAATCTGTAGAGCCCGACAGCGTCTCCAGTAAAAATATGTGGCAGGACAGTCGTATGTAGTGCGTGCTACAACCCAAATAATAATAAAATCAAAATGCAAAATTTATCAAATATAACAAACAAATCATACTTTCAACTTTTATTAAAAAAAAACTATAAGACCTTAATTAGCCTTTTCGGTGATGCCTTGACTGGGGCGAATTGCAAGATCGGATAACGCGCGTAGTATAGTTTGTATAGTTGTAGATTAAATGCGCGAAATGCCAACACCACAATTATTCCCTGTGAGTCTTGAAAGATCGTTTGAACGAAATGAAACCAAATTAAATTTATTGAAATCTTCTAGATGCCTTGAATGTTCTTTTCCAATAACTTCTGTCTTTTGGATGGATTAGTAAATCTTGAATTATTCGAATAGTATTTACGAGGTAAATAATTTTTTCTCTTAATAATAATATTTAATTTAATTTTTTCTGATTGATTTTTTTGAATTTGTGATTTTACTATAGCGATAATTTACTATAGTAATTATTATCGCTATAGTAAATTATCGCCATATAGTCTTTTTAAACATTTCGTTTCTTCGTCCCTTCGTGAAAAAACACTGTGATAACAAAAAGACTAATTAAGATTTTGCTGTCATTAATAAAAGCAATAAAAATATAACAATTTACTACACTAACATACATCATCAATTGAGCAAAGTTTGTAAAATCGGTACTCTCTTTTAACTGAATCTCAAAAAATCTGATTTCTGGATCCTTTGAATAAGGATCTTTTTTTACTTCAGAAGCTAAATCTTGAATGCCTCGTGAGACAGTGTTATCTGACAATGTGACCACATCAAGCTTTTCTATCGCTTGTGGTCCCAACAGACAAGCCACGATATCTGTAGCACCAGGTAATATTAGATTCTCACCAATTACCTGTTTACCAGGTTTACCTGTTTGTGCAATTCGTAAACTGACCAAATTAAATGCTTCTAATGTTTGTGAGCTAACTGCAGTAAATAACTTTAAACTGTTTTTACTTTGTTGCATCTCCATCTTTTTTCGTTTAAAACATTTAATAGACTTATCTTTAAACAGAAGATGTTAATGGCGCTGAAGTAGATGTTTCATTGACAGTTTTTCAATGCAGATGACACATTGAGGTTTGGGTTCATTTTCATCTCCACACCATGCAAATTCAAAGGATAGCTAACTATCGTCATACCGTCTAACAATTTTACGCTGTTTACGATTGTGATTACCCTTGTTGGTGTCTTCTCTGGCGTCTGAAGTATAAGTCTCTGTAGATTCGGTGCTAGCAGTTGCTTGGACAGGTTCTTGTTATCTTTAGTGGTTGTTGTTTCAAACATTGATCCATTATGGGTTTTAAAAATATTATAATAAATAATCAATAATGTATTATTCTTATAATTATAGTAATTTAGTTGTATTAACCCTTTGACGTTCTGTGGTATATATATGTACCACGTCTTCAACAAAATAGTTCACCAATAAATAAACATAATTTGGTTTCGCCCTTTGATAAAAATACTCTCATATGCCTAATGATTATCATTGGAATCTTTGGTGTCTATAAAAACATTGTTTTAGTTAATACGATCTCGTTAAATATTTGAAATTTTCAGAATTTTGAGACATTATCTTCTACTCAGATTATTTTAGGTAATCTTTTGTTTTTGAAAACGTTTTTCATATTATATTATTTCACAATGATTTAACTAACATAATGACTATTAAAATAACTTAAATACTATTTTTTTGTACTTCAGAGAACTGAAATAACTTGGTGGTATATATATATATATATATACCACAGAACGGTAAACATAAATTTAGCGTATTATATAGTTCGTTATTAAATTACTAAATTGATAGTACAGTAAACCCTCCAACTGCGCGGTTTTTCATTGCGCGGCCAAACCTTTAATACCAAAATTTCGATCTGCGCGCTAAAAATTTCGTAGCTGCCCGGTTTTTTTTTGTTTTTGTCTATTTTAACAAGAAAAATCATGTCAATTTAATTTTTATGGTGAATCCCGTAAAACTACGAATACATATGGTAGTGAAAATAGTGATTCATCGTATTTCGATGCACTATATTTTTTATATAAAAATAATAAAGGTAGTTTCATTTTTTTAATAATTTCATTTAATTAATAGATATTTATACAAGTGTTTATTTAATTAAAAATATATTAGTATTAAATTCAAAAAAATCTTATTCGTGTGCATTAGATATAACCGTAATAAAAAATTATTACATCAATTAAAGAGTGTTATAAAGTAAGTATAAATAAAATTTTTGATTTTTGATTTAATACTCATTTTGATTTAATAGGTTTTTAATAATTTCTACACCTTATATATAATAATGGAAAAAGCTGGTAAAAGAAAAATATTGACGTTAGAGGCAACAGTTGAAATTGTGAAGCAATTAGAAAATGGCGAAAAAATGTCTGTTTTAGCTAAGAGACACAATATGAACGAATCCAGCATAAGGAGGATTAAATTGAATGCCGAAAAAATTAAAAGTTCAGTAGTTTGTTCTACATCGCTAGCTGCAAAAACATTAAAAAAACCACGAAATCCAATAATAGAGAAAACAGAAAAAGTGTTAAGCTTTTGGATTGAAGATCAAAATCAAAAGAGAATGCCACTTAGTGCTGCTGTTATTCAAACTAAAGCGTTACTAGTATTTAATCGGTTACAAAAGGAAGAACCTGGGTCATTTAATTTAGGCGAAATTAAATTCGAAGCGAGTAAAGGATGGTTTGAAAAGTTTAAACATCGCCAAAACTTACATAATATAAAATTTACAGGCGAAGCAGTCAGTGCTGATACATTAGCTGCATCTTTATATCCAAAAACGTTAAAACATATCATTGATGGTTGTGTATATTTACCAAGACTTTTTATTATATTTTTTAATATTTTTGTAATATCTGGAACCTAACCCCATAATTACATATAAAATCGGGTTCACAGTGCGCGGTTTCGGTTTGCGCGTTGTTTTTGTGGAACGTATCTACCGCGCAGTTGGAGGGTTTACTGTACTTAGTGATAGCACAGAAATATAATTAAAATGAAAATACATATTTTAACACTTGCTATTTATTTTTTATGATTTTTATTATAGGATATGTCAAAAGAAAAAAGAATTGTTCACTCAAGAAGAGCCTGTGCTCAAAAAGCAATTTCACTTTTATGGGCGGATAATTCTGAGGACGAAATGGAAAACCTTGATGAGGATGATGTTACCCTGATTGAAAATGAGATTGAAATGGGTATCGACGAAACAATAATAGAAGGTATATAAGCTAGCTACAAATTAAAATCAGCATTTATGGTGACCAAAGTTTTATTTTTATGTTTTTAGACATAGATGTTGATGAGGAATCTAAAGACTTATCTGATGAGTCAGGTTCATTATTTCGATTTCCTAATATATTTCAATCGAATTCGTATATTTGTTTCTGTTGCCATTTCAGAACGTGATTCAGATGTGTTGCATTCAACGGCTTTAAATATAAAATGGCAAAAGAAAAAACGGAGATTGCTGGAATTCCCTACACCTACAAAACTAGTAGATTTCGGAAAAGTGAAAGTGAACCTGCAGCTGCCTACTCTTCATTTGAAATCACAACAAATTTTGAAGATCTTGTAACACTCATTATTGAACAAACTAAATTGTATGCTCAACAACAGGGAATTATATTCGATGTAACAAGTGAAGAGATAAAAGCATTTCTGGGTATATGCATAATTATGGGCTATAACAGATTACCAAATCTCCGTGACTATTGGTCAACTGACAGAGATCTCCATGTAGATGCAAATGCCGATGTGATGACAGTGAAAAGATTTGAATTTATCCTAAAGAATTTGCACTTTAAATAATCATTTTTAAACATCACACTCTGGATATGTTCATGAACTTGACATGTATCAAGGCAAAGTTTATAATGAAGGTCGCCAATTTGGTCTAGGTGGAAGTGTGGTAATGCATTTGGCAAAGAGTCTTCACAACACAAACTGTATCCTGGCAATGGATAATTTCTTCTCCTCGGTAGAGCTGTTTTTCTATTTACGTGAAAACGGTGTTCAAGCTATTGGTACTATCAGAACATCACGAAAACACTTGCCAGATGATGTACGTGCTAACAAGCGTATGAAAGAGGGTGATATTTACTCTTACGTTAGCACTAATGGCAGTATCTCATCAATAAAGTGGATGGACAAACGTCCTGTCACTATTCTATCCAATTATGAGACTCCTTTTGAAACCACGACCGTTATGAGAAGACGAAGAGGTACGGCTGGTAAAATGCCTAAAACTGTTCCAAAAATGGTTTCGACGTATAATTCAATTATGGGAGGTGTTGACATTGCAGATCAACGAAAAGAGGCATATGGAATCGACCGAAGGTAAGCAAAAATTTACAGCCTCTGTGCACATTATAACTCTACATACATTGTTTGTTTTGATTTTTTTACTTAAAGGTCAAAAGTGAAGTTCTACTTACGCATTTTCTTTGACCTACTGGATATTGGTGTGTGTAATTCTTATGCCATTTTCAAGAAACTAAATGAGGGCAACCTAATGAAGGCTCTTGACTTTCGCAGATCTGTGGCGCTATCTCTCACTGGTCGTTACAGTAGTCGTCAGAGAGCGACATCCGCCAATCCTCCTTCAAAGAAAATTCGACCGAGTAATTCTGCTTGTCCTACACCACAACATTTACCAGTATTCACAGAAGACAGAAAGCGATGCACATACTGCAGCACCCGAAGACATGATTGCCGCAGCAACATTAAATGCAGTTCATGTGATATTCACCTCTGTCTGAATGCTCAACGTCAGTGTTATTCACTTTATCATATAATTGACTGGATATTTTGCATATTATCGCTTAGTGGTGTATTTATGTACCACCCCAGGTAGTGTCTAAAAAATAAAGAATAAATTATTTTTTGAAAATAATACTCACTAATGGACTAAAATCTGTTGATTGATTAATATTTCAAGCGATAAAAATGCCGGCAACGCTTATGAGCGTCAAAGGGTTAATATAAATTTAAAATTATTTGTATATTTTGATCCGTTATCGTCCAAACCAATTTTATATAGGTTTGATTAAAGTCAATACGTTGTGGAAAAATAAATTATTAATGACGATCTGTGACGTTTCAACATAAAATAACTAATAAAAGAAAGATGTTTGGATGAATTTTTAGTAAACAAGACAAATGATAATAGATCTTTGAAATTAATATGGTAAAAATGTGAAATTTTAAGTTATACAATTTATATATAATTTATATATATTTTTTCGCGTAACACTTAGCGACATCTGGCTTACCACCTGTGGAAAACCGCTGTTCTAGGCCATCTTTTCATTTTTCCATTACATTGCAGACAGTATGTCGTTTCCATAATTCATTTTAAGGTCAATAATAACATTGGAAGGTAACTAATTTTAGACATAGGAGAATTATATATATTATTTGAAATGCTATGAAAATATAAAAATTTATTATAGTAGTAGGATGTGAGCTCCCCAGACCATGAGCTCCCCAGACCATGAGCTCCCCAGACCACATATACCCCCCTCCCCCCTCCCCCCCGGAAAAAAAATTTTTTAATTTAATTTTTTGTTTTAATTAATTGGTCCAGAGGGCTCACACTTTTTTTCATCCCAAAAATTAATGTTCCAGCCAACAGATTTTATTGGACGATACCTCATCTTAAAACCCTTTGCAAGACCTTTAAGATGTGCTATAGGTATCTTATATATCTTTAATAGTTTTAATGTTATTAACATTTGATGACCACCATCTTTTCAAAGTTAAATTATTATTATTTTCCAAAATATTATTAAGTGATCCAGCGGGCTCCTACTTTTTTTCATCCCAAAAATTAATGTTCCCATTATCCGAATTTATTGGACGATACCTCATCTTAAAGCTCAGTCCAAGACCTTTCGAATGAGCTATTGAAGGTATCATCATCATTAATATTAACAAAGAGAATGACTCACCCAACGATGCCTAATATTTTTAGAATGGTGCCTATTATTTTTAGAATGGTGCCTCTTATTTTTAGAATGATTACGTCATATTTTTAGAACGATTCCTAATATTTTTAGAACGATGCCTAATATTTTTAGAATGATTACGTCATAATTTTAGAACGATGCCTAATATTTTTAGAATGATGCCTAATATTTTTAGAACGATGCCTAATATTTTTAGAACGATGCCTAATATTTTTAGAATGATTACATCATACTTTTAGAACGGTGCCTAATATTTTTTAGAATGATTATGTAATAATTTTAAAACGATGCCTAATATTTTTAGAACGATGCCTCTTATTTTTAGAATGATTACATCATATTTTTAGAACGATGCCTCTTATTTTTAGAACGATGCCTAATATTTTTAGAACGATGCCTAATATTTTTAGAATGATTACATCATATTTTTAGAACGATGCCTAATATTTTTAGAACGATGACTCATCATATTTTTAGAACGATGCCTATTATTTTTAGAACTAATAATTTTTGTTTTAATTATCGATTACATAATAATTTAATTTGTTTAAATCGTTGATTATTATTATTATTATTATTATTATTATTATTATTATTATTATTATTATTATTATTATTATTATTATTATTATTATTATTATTATTATAATTATAATTATAATTATTATTATTATATACTCCGAGTTTATCCGACAAGATATTCTGTCCCCCTATGGGTACTGCACACAAGGGTACTACTCACACTCAACAAGTCACAGGGGTACTGTTCACAATGGTACTGGTAAAAATATTCAAAGTAAAACTTTAACAAAGAAATTCTAAATATTATTCTTTAAATATACACTAAAATTTATTAACACATTCACATTCATCATCTCCACAGTTCATAACATTTTCAACAACATGATCTATACAATCCCTATATACACACGGTTCAGTATCCGTAAATTCCTCCATAACTTCATCAATTTCTTGAATACTTTCCTCATCATCTTGAGTGTTTTCTTCAGTTGTTTCATCAAATCCTGAATCTTCACTCTCTGCTACCCAGTCTATATTTAATGCGTTTGTAACAGATAATATATCCTCCATTTTCACACCAGATATTTCTGATAATTTTTCCAATAAAAAGTTTATTATAAATTCTAAATATTAAATAATTTGATAATTAACTAATCATATTAACCTTTTTCTGTAATCATTATTAGTATTTTAAAACTATAGTATATATTTGTTTATAGAAAATATAGAATATAAGCGAAAACAAATATAACTAAATACATTTATTAAATACAACAACATTTATTAAAATAACTGTGAAAGTCTAGCAGACATAATTTTCCAAATTGGAGAATACACATCATTATTATCAACTTTATATCCTTGAATTGCAATTGTTATATACCAATTTTCGTTTTCTTTGAAACTGATTTCATCAAAGGAATCATAAAATTTTGCATATCGGTTGTTGAAAAATGCATTTTGATTGCATGTCAGATTCGTATTCAACCTTTTGAAAACATCATCTATGGTTTTAATATCTAACATGGAAAGCGTGCCGGTTAAGAATTGAAATTGGGTAGGAATAAGCTTGATCGGTGACACCAATTTCATATTGATTTCTTCTTTTAAAAAATACATTTTGTAGTTGTGGAACATTTGAACAGGTTGTACAAGTTCTGGAACAACTTTTGGTTTTTCAGTGCTTGAAATTTTCTTGGTCATTGTGAATTATGATTAAAATGAAATGGTACAGGGTTTTTATACCTATGACTATTGTTTATCATCCAATCAGATTGCAGCATGTTTTTGTTTTAATTGAATGATAAGTAATTAATTAAGTGATAATAAAAAATCTAAAAATTCTTTTCCTTCAATTATTGATTTAATTTCAGATATGATATTATCAACTATACATTTGTAATCAATATTTTTTATTCCAAGAATTACTATCTTACCGCTAGCGAATATATTTACACACATAGGGTTATATTTTATATATCTCAAAGCTGGAAATATTTCTGGTTCATAAAAGCATGGTATTAATTTAGCTAATTTATTTAAATTACAAGAAAAACCTATATAGGAAGATACGGTTATCGATTGTATTTCTAAATCATAAACATTATATTCACTAGCTTTGATTATTTCCTTACACCCCATAATTCTACATTTACCAGTTTTGAAATATATTATTGGATATTTATTACTTCTATTGATAAGTTGTTGTGGTTTCCCTATTGGAAATACCATTTTTGATACATCAGTTTTTGCCCTGTAATTTATATTTGAAAGCATTTTAATGAAATAATTTTAAAAACTTTGATATATATAGGTATTTAAAAACAGAGTTCATTTAAATTATCAATATAAACAATAATTATATAGTTTAAATTTAAAACAAAAAATAATGGAATTACGAAATGATGCAGTATACCAAATCGTTGGTCCAAGTGGTAGCGGGAAAACTTTATTTGTTTGTAAATTACTAAAATCAAATTTGTTTAAAACAAAATTCAACAATATTTATTGGCATAGGGGCGCCGACGAAGAACACGGATTGACGCAATCAAGTTTCTGTCAGTTGAAAAACATGAAAATAGTAAAGGGTTTTGATAAAAACTGGTCAAGTCGTTTGAAGAAAGATGATGTCATCATTATCGATGATTTGTATCAAGAAGCCAATAAAGAAAAGGACTTTAATAATTTATTCACAAAAATCAGCAGACATGTTGGTGTAACGGTTATTTTCATAACACAAAATCTATTTCATCAAGGTGGTGCACATCGAACACGTAATTTAAATGTACAATATTTAGTTATTTTCAAGAATCCTAGAGATGCAACTGTCATCGATTTTCTTGGACGACAAGCATACCCTAATAACCGTAATTTTCTTATCAATGCATTTCAAGATGCTACGAAAATACCGCATGGGTATATATTTCTCGATTTCACACAACAATGTCCTGATGATATACGCGTAAAAACAGATATTTTCAACCCAAAAGGTGCCATGGTATATAAACAAAGTTAAAAACAAAGTTGAAAACATATAAATCATGTTTTCAAAAACAAGGATATCGGGTAAAAAACAACCAAAAGTTCCACCAACAACTAGTTATACTCCATCTAAAGAACTTATTGCAGAAAATTTTCCTGCAATGAATCTTATTTCGAAAAATCCTAAACCTAAACCTAAAAGTAAAACCACTAAGAAAGTAAAAGTTGTTAAAAATCATCGGAGTTTCCCGTTTTTCAATACATTGTTAAAGGCACCAAGTATGAAAAGAAACAGTATTTTGCAATCATTTCCAAATTATGTTGTCGATGATTTACTCGATATTATACTTAAAGTAGTCAAAGGCAAGATTAAAATCAGTAAATCTAAAAAGCAATTATTGAGTAAACATAGGAAACCTTTGCTATCATTAGTAAATAATAAAAATCGTCAACAAATGAGAAAAATTATATATAAACAACAAGGGGGATTTATCGGTGCATTGATACCTTTAGCAATATCATTATTAGGTGGAATAATAGGAAGTCGATCATAAACAATGGGTGCTAATCCTTCATTACCAGACATTAAATTTAATATTAAATCTTCTTGCTGTAATGGAGAAGATTTGGACGAACCCGGAAGACGAAGCCGGTTTTGGTGGAGTGGCAAAATTAAGGAAAAGAGTTCCGAATTCGAAAAAAGAAACTCAGAAGTGGTTATCAGACCAGCTTGCCTACAGTTTGAACAAACCAATGCAGAAACGATTCCCAACAAGAGCATATAAAACATATGGAATAAATGATTTATGGCAAATGGATTTGATGGAGATGATACCCTATTCGAAAATTAACAATGGGTATAAATATATTTTAACATGTATTGATGTATTCAGTCGGTTTGCCCGAGCAATACCCGTCAAGGCAAAATCTGCAGATGAAATGTCCAAAGCTGTTAATCATTTATTTAAAGATGGACATCCTAAAAACTTGCAAACTGATTTAGGTATTAATATTATTATTTTTATTATTATTATTATTATTTTAGGTAAAGAATTCTACAACAGTAAAGTCAAGCAAATCCTCAATAAATTGAAAATAAACCATTACTCAGTACATTCTCAATACAAAGCTGCTCATGTTGAAAGATTTAACCGAACTTTGAGAGATAGATTAAAGAAATTATTCGTGCATCAAGGTAATAAAAAATGGGTATTGGTTTTACCAAAAATAATAACCAGTTATAATCACTCATCACATCAAGGACTGAATGGATTAAGGCCGATTGATATCACGTCAAAAACAATCTATTCTAAAAAACCTGAAAAAATTACAAAACCGAAATATAAAGTAGGTGACCATGTTAGAATTAGTAAAATTAGTGCATCACCATTTATTAAAAATTTCGATACAAATTGGAGTGATGAAGTCTTTGTAATTTCAAAAATAAATACTAAACAGAATCCTGTAATGTATGTCATCAAAGACAATGATAACAATATTGTACAAGGAAAATTTTATGAACAAGAATTACAAGTTATTCCTCCCCAAAAGTATTTAGAATTCAGAAGATATTGAAAACTAAAAAGGTCGGCAAGGATAAACAATACTATGTCAAATGGCATGGTTATCAAAACCCATCATGGATATCAGAAAAGGATCTAGTAAAGTGAATTTTTATACTATTTTACCAAGCAATAGTTGCCCGCTTATTCATCCAGATAATCAAGCCAGTAAATTCATGGTCAATCTCCAGAATCCGATTTCTTTAAATGGTGACTGGGAAGTTGCACTGCAAGATTTTACATTCGTGTACAATACATTCCCATTTTATAGTCAATGTAAGATTGATTTCAAAAGGAATGTTATGAAAACATGTAGTGGTATCTTTATTATCAGTAATTATGATAAAACATATCATATTCCGAATCAAATATTAGATCAGCATTGCTCTATGTTTTACAAGGATGGATTAAATATCAGTTGTGATTTTAAACCATTTACAATAACATTCGAATATATTGAAGATGCCAGACGAATGGGTTGCAATAAGTTGAAAATGAAGTTATGGAAACAGAATATTTATTACGCTTTGATCTATTTGAAGCAAACAGTGTAATGAGAGAAGAAATCAAAATTTCAGTGTCGTATAATAATGAAGTTGAAGAATCATTCACCTTCGCTGACGAATTATATATTGATAAACTTGATGTGTTACTTAAATATTTAAAGTATAATTGTTCACACATATTTAAAAGTTTGGATATTGTGAAAGATTTGTTATTTACCTTCAGTTTGAATGATGACATTTGCGAAGTTACATTTGATAAAAATTTGACAAATACACTTGGATTAGAGAAGCAGCAATATCGGGAAAAATCGGCTGGTATACGTAAACCAAGAATACTTGAACATCATCAACAAATGTTCATATATACTAATATTATTGAGCCTATAATAGTTGGTGATTCCAGTGTTCCTCTATTGAAATCGGTATGGATTGGAAAATATGAACATGATGAAGTTGTCAATATAAATATAGATAATCCTATGTATTTATCAATTTCAAGCTCATTTATAATTAATATAGAAATAAATATTCGTGACGATAATGTAAAACTTATAAACTTCCCAAAAGACTCAAAAACTCATTTGACACTACATTTTCGTAAAGTAGATGGCTAATTCCGATATTATTAGTATGTATAGTGATAGCCAATCTGGTGGTGAATTACCATATTTTATTGGTAAACAGTACGGATCAGGTTGGTTAAAAACAATAGGGAGATTTGCACTTCCTATTCTTAAACGTATTGGTAGTTTTGGCATGAAAACTGCAAAAGATGTGATTATGAATGAACAGAAAATATTACCATCCCTAAAAACAAATGCTTTAGCTGAGTTAGGGAAGGTTCTACCTGGAGTTGCTGGTATGTTTCAAAAAGATACGCCTCCAGCCCCAGCTCCAAAACGTAAAGGGCATGGAATATCGCGTATAAACAAACGAATGAAAGGACATGGAACTATATTTGCAAAATGATTTGTGGTAAATCCGAATTATGTATATTTGATAGACCATCGCCCCAGGCTGTAATAGAATTTGGTGCCTTTGAGGATGTTTTTCCTATGAATTCAATTACTGATAGTAGAAATGATATCGAGTTTTATATTAATGGTTCGCAAACTGAATATTTAGATTTGAACGATACTTTATTGACTGTTCAGATCAAGGTTGTAGATAAAGATAGAAAGGTTTTGGATGCCAATGCGGATGTATTACCAAACAATTTCATGTTTCATACTCTGTTTAAAGATGCAGTGTTGGGATTTAATAATATCAAGATTGAGGGCGGAAATAATACATTCATTCACAAGGCTTTGATAGAAACTATTTTAAATTACAATTCAGATACTAAAAATACCTGTCTTACACCTATGGGTTATGCAGCAGCAGATGATGAAAGAAAAAAGTGGGTTAAAGGTTCAAAAGTATTCACTATGTGCTCATCATTACAACTTGATTTTATGGATCAACCGAAATATTTACTACCGGGAGTTAATGTACATATTAGATTGAAAAGGTCCGATTCTGCATTGTCTCTTACTAGTGCAACTGGTGCACCAATATGTCAATTAGTTGATGCAAAATTATTGGTGAGAAGAGTTCGAGTAGACCCGTCAGTATTAGCTGGTCATCAATTGGGTCTTAATTCAAAACATGCAATTTATCCTTTAAAAACAAAGGAAATTGTACAATTTGCTATTGCTAAAGGTGCTTCATCATTCTATAAAGAACAAATATTTGGTGACAGAAGAATGCCTAATTTTATTCTGGTAACATTTCAAAGTGAAACGCAATATAATGGGTCTTATACTGCTTCCAGCTCAATTTTCAAAATTTTTGGTGTTACTTCATTGACTTTGTCGAAAAATACTGATTATAGAGAAACATATACTCAAGATTTCGAGAATGATAATTACTGTGCGACATATATGCAGAGTATTGTTAGAAATCTGGGTTATTTAGATAAAAACTTGAATTGCGGAATAACTCTAGAAGAATTTAAAAGCAAATATCCATTTTTCACATTTGTTTTAGCTCCCGATTTTGATTTAAATCAGAGTCAATTACCACAAAACGGGAATTTACGACTGGATATAAAGTTTGCAAAGGCCATTACTGAACCAGTACATGTTATAATATATGGAGTATATGAAAATGAAGTTCAAATTACTGCAAATAGAACCGTGCTAGTATAAATGTATACAGAAATATAAAAAGTTTTCATGGAGTAAGTTTTTTGATAATGTTTAATTTTATTAAAGTAGTTCTGTTCAGGTCAATAGAATTGGAAAACAGATATTGGGAAATGAATTTGTAGGAGTTTTTCCTCTCGATAAAATCCCATATTTGAGCAATAATCAAGCCATAATCGTCAATACTCAATCGTCTCATCTTGGTGGAGAACATTTGATTGCTATATATATGAAACCTAGTAATATATTCGTGTTCGATCCAATGGGTTTCTATTACCCTGCTTTGTTGGTATCAAAACTACAAACAATGGGGAAACCTATTGTATATAATAAAACAATGTTTCAAAATCCCTTGACACAAACATGCGGTCAACATTGTTTAGCTTGGTTGTTGTATAAAAAATTTGATGTTTAATAAATGTATTTTGTATCCTTTGTTGTTATTATTATTATTATTATTATTATTATTATTATTATTATTATTATTATTATTATTATTATTATTATTATTATTATATTATTATTATTTTATTATTATTATTATTAATATTATTATTATTAATATTATTATTATTAATATTATTATTATTATTATTATTATTATTATTATTATTATTATTTTTTTATTATTATTATTATTATTATTATTATTATTATTATTAATATTATTATTTTTATTATTATTATTATTAATATTATTATTTTTAATTAAATTTATTTTGAAAAATATTATTATCTAAATAAAGACTACACAATCATTGTGCATGCACAAAGTCATGACTAACAAAGATATGCAATCCCATTTGATACCATTTGATTGGCTGATAGAGGAAAAAGTATTCAGGAATGTGTCTTAATTCTGATTGGTTGAGACATGGAAATATTCCTGTTCTATATAAACATTGACAAATCTAAAATTTGTCATAATTATTCTTAAATTTACAAATTTTAAATTAAAATGGACGCTGATTTACACAATATTTTGAATGCCATGTTGATGGGTGAAAATGGTAAATTTTTTAGTTATTATTATTATTATTATTATTTATTATTTTAGAGAATTTATGGTACCAAGTGACCGAAGATGATTCAATTTTGAATGTTGATAGGATTTTCGGTAAATTTAAATATTTTAATTTTTATGAAATTATTATTTTATTTAGAACCTATTATAATTAGCGACGATGATGATGTCGTGTTTATTGGGCAAAATGATGCCCCGGATAATAATTCCTTATTTGTTAGGCAAAACAATGTTTTCAATAATCAAAGTAAATTTATTTTATTTTAGTATATTATTTTTTAAAAATCATTTAGTGTTTACATGGACGCCCCAATTAATAATGATGAGGAAAACAATATGGAAAATGCCCTCACTTCTATTGAGGAGAATAATGCTCACATTTCTATTGATGAAAATAATGCCCTCACTTCTATTGAGGAGGTAGCTGATGAGGAATCTGATTCCGACCAGGAATCACAATGTAAGCCTTTATTTATTTTTATATTTCTTTAACAAAATTTTTAAAATTTTCTTAATATCTTTTAAACATTTGCATAAATCTTATTCGTAAAATTATTATGTTTTTGAATTATTATTATTCTAATTATGATGAAATTATGAAGAAAATACTATGATGGAAATTATAAAGAAATTACTATGATGAAAAATTATGAAAATACTATGATGAAACTATTATGACGAAAATGAAGAAAATTATGAAAATGTTATATTGAAATTATTATAACGAAAAATAGAGGAAATTATGAAATTATTATTTTGAAATTATGCAAATGTTTAAAAAAAGTGATTAAGAAACTATAGTTTTAAAATATTCCTTGTAGTTTGCAATGAGCAACTACATTAGTTAAAATAATAATAATAATAATAATAATAATAATAATAATAATAATAATAATAATAATAATAATAATAATAATAATATATAATGATAATAATATATTATTTTAATGATAATAATATATCTTGTAGTCTGCAGTGAGCATGCAGCTGCATCAAACTAATTATTTATTATGTAATAAATACCCTTTATTAAATGTAGTCTGCATGCAGCTGCATCAACTATTTATTTATTATGTAATAAATACCCTTTATTAAATGTAGTCTGCATGCAGCTGCATCAACTATTTATTTATTATGTAATAAATGCCCTTTATTAAATGTAGTCTGCATGCAGCTGCATCAAACTAATTATTTATTATGTAATAAATACCCTTTATTAAATGTATCCAGCATGCAGCTGCATCAAACTAATTATTTATTATGTAATAAATACCCTTTATTAAATGTAGTCTGCATGCAGCTGCATCAAACTAATTATTTATTAGGTAATAAATACAATCTTTAAATGTAGTCTACAGTGAGCATGCAGCTACATCAATAATAATAATAATAATAATAATAATAATACTAATATTTTTATTCCATACATATACTCTCTTATAATAATAATATTATTTTAATATTTTAATATGTTTAGTTAGCATGCAACTAAAGACTTTTATTATATAAACATGTAGGTTACAGTGAGCACGTAACTACAGAAACAATAATAATAATAATAATAATAATAATAATAATAATAATAATAATAATAATAATAATAATAATAATAAAATCCCTATTATAGTTTACAAGACTATTAATATTTTACAATTATTAATATTTACTTCATTTTTGTAATGTATTTAAATGAAACATATATCAATAATTGTAAAATCCTTATAAGAACTAAATGATAAATGCGTAAAAGAAATATAAATGATATATAAATACAATTTCATGATTAATATTAATTGATAAATATAATTAACAGGCAAATTTTATCCACATTACTGCCAGGCTTCAACAGGTCACTCAAAATTATGTCACAAAGTGATGAAAAAATATTATGGTCGTAAATTTTATGGCATCAAGTACTATATAATATATATAGTATATATAGTATATATGCCCAATATGCGAGACTTCCCATGGCATTAAATATTTAGAGTTTTACAGTATACATAATCCCATTTAAATCAGTTCTCTTTAAATAAAAAGGATTTATTTAACAAACTACGAAATACCGCAAAACCTGTAATTAAAACTAATGTAAATAATACAAAACCTGTAAATAATAATACAAAACCTGTAAATAATATTACAAAACCTGTAATTAAAACTAATACAAAACATATAAAACATGTAAATAATATTACAAAACCTATAATTAATAATGTTATTAATGTAAATAATAATTTAAAAAGACCTGCTGTTAGTATTGAGTCTGATGCTCCCTCTAAAATTAATAAATTAGATCAAATAACTGTCAATGATGTGGTTAATAATATTCAAGTAGGCGGTTCAGTCGATATTGACGATGAACCTGAAATCGAAATTGATTTTAAGGGGGTTCGAAAGAATCTAAGATTTAATGTAGAGAAGGATAACATCATTCAAATAACCATAACCGATAAAATCGTTAATAAGTTAAATCATGAAATAAACAGAATGGGGTCGGTGAAAATACAATTCTCCGTATTGATTCAATTTGAAAAAGATGGTGAAATTAAAGATAATTTCTTCTCGAATAGGGCAGAGGCTTTTTCAGATAGTTTTCTAAGTGAGGGGGTTCACAAATTAAATAATAAATAGAAAAATTCACATATTTGGGTAGTGGATGGCGGGTTGTTAAAATCAAAGAAATAGATTTTATATTAACAAAATTTACACATATGAATAGGCTAGCTGGACATAGTTATATCCCCACCCCATCATCTTTAAAATCTAAAAATCCAATAGTAAATGTTAAAAACACCGATGATATGTGCTTTATATATAGTATTTTAGCACTTTTAAAACGTAATATTATACATAGTCATAGGAACCGTGTTAGTTCCTATGAAAATTATCTTGACGAGTTAAATTTTGACCCCATTTCCGACTGTCCAATGAAACTATGTGATATTCCTAAATTCGAGATGAAAAATAAGGATTTAAATTTAGCAATAAATGTTTTAACTTATAGAACGACCCCTGCTAAGCCTTTTGAAAATATAGTTGACGATAATTATATTCCACATCATCCTCAATTAGATATAATTCACCGATCTAAGGTTATAGGTGGTGAACCCTATACTTACTTTTATTGGAAGACGGTGATAATTTTCATTACACCGCAGTTTTTAACTTACAAAGACTAATGAATTGTCGCTCTAGCAGTGAATGCGGCGTTAGACTTCAAGTAAACTGGTGCCCCCATTGTCTTAACGGATTTAGACTTAAAATGCATTTGATATTCACGTTGCCTTATGCATTAAAAACCAGATAGGAACAACTCTATACACGCTACCTAAAGAGAAAATTTAATTTTTCAAAATTATGCGAAAACCATAACCCCGCCATTCGTGATATATGCAGACTTTGAATCAATTTACCGGGGATATAATACACCATCAAAAGCATTTGCCAATAACAGCAGGTTTATTATTAATAAATAATTATAATAACTCTAAATTTTATTATGAGTTTGTTGGGGATGATTGCATCTTATCTTTCTTGCGTAAGGTGGAGGAAATTGCTATGACATTGTCCTGCCATATTACGAAATTAATGGGAAAAAGCCCATGCAAACCTTGTCTTTCGCTGAAGAGCGGGCCTTTCGTGATTCCAGAACCTGCTACCTTTGTAAAAAATTTATTAGAAATAGAGTTAGAGATCATTGTCACTTTTCAGGTAAGTATCTTGGTGCTGCCTGTAGGAAATGTAATGTTTCGCGACGAATTCAGAAACAGTTACCTGTGGTTTTTCACATTTGAGGGGGTATGATCTCCATCATATTTTGAAGTACGGTCTCAATAATTTTCCTTCTTGGGAATTAATATTATTCCGACCACTACCGAGAAATTCATCTCTCTTATCGCGTACATTAACAAATTGTCTGTTCGTTTTATTGACAGGCATGCAGTTTGTTAATTCATCTTTTAGCAAAAGCGTTAAGACTCTTTCCGATCTGCCTTTAACTTCTTCTGTTTTTGATGGGCGCAATTGTTCGATCCAAAGGTATCTTTCCTTATGACTTTGCCACATCTCTTGAGGTTCTGGAATCGACTCTTGAATTGCCACCTATCTGGGATTCAGTGTCTAATGATGAATATGCATTAGCCCAAGTTATTTGGACTCAGCAAAACTGTAACAACATGGTTAGATTACATGTTAACTTACCTTAAATTAGACGTGTTTCTTCCTCGCAGACTATTTTCAACAATTCCGTGAAAAGGCCATTGCTTACAATGGTCTTGAGCCTCTTAATTTCTATGGTATTCCCGGTATGTCATGGGCCTCTGCGCTTATGACATTAACGGAACCCATTGAAACTTTTGCAGGACATGGAAATGTTTAATTTCTATGAAGGAGGGATACGGGGTGGGTTAACATTTGTTAACAAAACATTATGTTTGCAAGTTCTGAAGACACAGAACTCTTGTATATTGATATTAATAACTTGTATGGTTGGACCTAAGCCAAAATCTGCCTTATTTGACTTTGTTTGGGTGTATGATGATCTGATTCTGTCTTGAATGAATGTATGAATGCTGATATCGATAACCTTCCATATGGTTATACTATGGAGGTAGATATCGATAACCTGATTGTTTGCATGACTTTCTGAATGATTTTTCCGATTGCTCCGAAAAGATGTGCCCGCCAAATTCCTAAAGTTGAGAAAGCTGATGCTCACGCATTGGCCGAAGAAGAACCATGTTCTTCATTGGCGACTTCTCAAGTTGTATATAGAATTGGGGGCTATTATTAAAATGTACATAGAGCAATCAATTTAAGCATGCACCCATTTTTAAATCTTACATAGACAAAAACACTAATTTGAGAGCCAATTCTACATGCGAATTATATAGGGATCTATACAAATTATTTAATAATAGTCTGTATGGGAAATCCGTAGAAAACCTTAAAAAACGGATGAATTTGAGGCTATGCAATTCAGCTGAAAAGATGATTGTATATGCTTCAAAGCCGACTTTCAAGAAATCTATCAAATTGATGATGACTTGATTGCTGCACATCTCAATAAGGATTCTATATGTTTAGACAGGCCTAGTTACATTGGCCAAACGGTGCTAGACCTGTCTAAACTGAGGATGTACCAGTTACAGTATATAGAATTGGCTAAATATAGAAATGAATTTAAATGTGAAATAAATATCGTTGCCGGCGATACTGACTCCTTTTTTCTTGAGGTTAGGCACTGTAAGCTTGACACTCTTTTGCCGGCAATGATTCGTGACAATCTTTTAGACACTTCCAACTATGGACCCTGCACATCCCTTATACTCTAGAAACCTTGATTCTGTGATAGGTAAATTTAAAGATGAAAGTAAAGGTCTAGGGTATAAGGAATGGTTTTCTTAAGACCCAAGTGCTATAGTTTGTTAGGGGGCTAAAGATCATTTAAAAGCAAAGGAGTCAGGTTAATAGGTACAGAAATTAGGCACGATTCATATTTAGAATGCTACAATAACAACGTAGTATTTTCTGTACCACAAAGTAGGATAGGGACGCGGAATCCCAATTGTACACATTTAAAAACAATAAAATCGCGTTGTCAAACACGACGACAAGTCGGTTTTGGGTGGGGAAAAATTCCAGTCTCGCATTTGGTCATTATTTAGGCACTAGATGTGATATAAATGATGATCAAATATTTGAAGAAGTTGGGACACTATTCGGAGGATTAAGTCCAGTTTTGTTTCTGGTGATGAGGAAGTGGGTCCACTTTCAATGGTTTAAGTCCAGATTTCGATTCTGGTGATGATCCTAATGATGAAAAAGATATAGATGATATTTTATTGTCAGACTAAACTGTGATAAATGTTAATATATCTTTTTATTTTGAAAACGTTTCTTCTACATTGTTGTATTATTCTAAAATTTTTTATTGAAACTCGTTTATAGTTTCACATTTCTTACAAATGTTAAACACTTGTATAAATATTATTTATTAATATGGATAAAGTTTTTATAAATCATGTTTAACTATTGAAAGAATTTGGTAGAAATTTTATTTGAAATGTATGTTGTAGTGAGCACACCACTAATATATGAGTTGAGTGTATATTTAAAGATAATATTTAGAATTCTTTGTTTAAAGTTTTGTCTTGATATTTTTAGTAGTCACTTGTGAACAGTACCCATGTG